>OMNZ01045547.1:17385-36714 GCA_900303255.1 Lesueurigobius sanzi | reverse complement strand
TCCCACTAAGTAACCCTGATAAGGCACACCTGAAGTGAAAACCATGTCAGGTGACTACTTCTTGAAGCTCATCGAGAGAATGCCAAGAGTGTGCAAAGCAGTAATCAGAGCAAAGGGTGGCTATTTTGAAGAAACTACAATATAAAACATGTTTTCAGTTATTTCACCTTTTTTTGTTAAGTACATAACTCCACGTGTATTCATTCATAGTTTTGATGCCTTCAGTGAGGATCTACAATGTAAATAGTCATGAAAATAAAGCAAACACATTGAATGAGAAGGTGTGTCCAAACTTTTGGCCTGTACTGTGTATATATATATTACTGTATATAAATTATGAAATTTGGGTCACTTGAATGTATCCATTGGGTTTGAATCATTTCAGTTAACCAAATACTGTGTATATTCACAACAGCGATGGGTTGTACAAGGAGCTTGAAACAGTACATTTTCATAATGTACTGTTTATGTTCCACGTAGGTAAAAAAATAAAAATAAAAAGGATCTAATGCTACTTCATGATTATTTCCTTGCTTGTTAATTTTCCTAGCAAGTTAATTTTTTACTTTTCGTGTGAGACCAGGAGGGGCTGCAACAGTCATGACACTGTTGACATCTATTGTGACCATAAATCTTTCTTTCTAGGTGGTAATCTCTCTGTTATTCTTGAATGTGCTGCATTTGTTGGGCGCGGTGCCTCTTCAGAGTTACTCCAGGCCACTTGGTGAGAGACTGCTTGTACCATCAATATGCAGCAGCATCTATGGTGTCCTGTCAATGTGGGCCAAAGCCAACGGCTCGTTCTCTGGTCTGTTCCCCTCCGTTATGCCTCTGATACCTCTGCTTACTATGGGTTTCAGTTTCCTCTTCAAGTTAGCGTCTCCACTGTCTACTCACATCTCTGTTTTAATTTCCGGTGTTAGTGGGACTTGTTTGGTCATAACAGGTAATAGAGTGGATTTTATAGCAAGTTGAAAATGACACAGCCCTTCTAAACAAATTGATCTTTCATGTACTGTCTCCTTTTAGTTTCCCATGGTGTGTCTGGCGTGGACTTTCTGGAGTACATTTATGCACCTCTGGCTTTAGTGCTCTTCAGTGTCTCTCTTGTTTGGTTGGCTAAAGTGTCAGAAGCTGAGCCTCAAGTGTCCCCTGATGCCAAATCCTCAGTTTTTGACATCTACTACTCTCACTTGGTGAATCAGGGTTGGGTCCTGGGCCTCTTGTGGCTCCTACATCCAGACAATCCGTGGCATGTGCTGAGCCATGGGAGCTGGTGCAGTCTGCTCTTTCATGGTTACCTTTTAGCCATTCTACTTTTAGGAATGGTGCTCAATTACCTGGTGGGCATAACAGCTTTGTCTTTTTCACCTCTGGCTGCTGCAGTCCTCCACTCTGTATACCAACTTGTTCTGCCTTTTCTACACATTCTGTAATTATGTAAATTGTATTTCAGATACTTTTAATATTTAAGTTTTTAGTACTTTGCACTACGTTTCAAAAATGTGACACATTATCCGTTTGAACATCAAATACTACCTCCAGTTTATTATTTTAAATTAGCATTTGTGCCCTAGAATGACTCCGATATCAAAGATTGTATTGGATGAAAGTGGCATATTTCAGCATCAGATCTTTCAATTTGCAGTTCATAGAAAACAATGTATGAATTTGTGTAGTTTTTGGGTAAAATTATTTTTAAGTCAGCATTTGCGCTCCAAATGACTCTGATATGAAAGGATTACATTGGATGAAAGTGGCAACAAAGCTATTTTTCATTTATCTTTTTACACTTAGTTTATTATGAATGTGTAATGTGTAACCAGTTGTTATGGAGTTAATGGGCTCCTGTTATGAGCAATAAATACAGATAACACAGATAAGATAATTCTCTCTGCAGTAGAACCACTAGAATTATTTCATAGCAGATCAAAGTCAGTCAAAACCATTATTTAAGGCTACTAAACAGAGTGGAGGTAGAGGTTAATTCTGATCAAAAATAATCATTTATATTTTTTATCCATAAATTGTACCAAACATGATTTGAATGTAATGCCTCTAGAGTGTAAGGGGTCACTAATATGACACATTGCATGTTTAATATGATGCCAGTTTTACAAAGTAGGAAAGTATAAACAGTACATATGAACATTCGATGGATTAAAGGGTCCATCTCTCTTTACTTTATGAGGGGTCAGAGTTTGGTGGCAGGTGTATACCCAGACTCTGCAGCAGGTTAGATGCAGGTCCAGCCAAACCGTCCTGAGAGCTAAGAGACTCCAGTAGATTAGAGACTAAGTTCATGTCCAGGTCTAAAGGTTGGATCTCTTCCTCCATCTCATCCTTGGATGAACAACCTTCTCCCAAAGAGTGAGGGGATCCATTATGGAGATTGGCCTTGCTATGGTTCTGCAAAAATAATAATTTTTAACAATTTAGTACTCATTTTACAATTATATAAGACATTATTGCCTTGTAAGGTACCTGATGAAAACTTTGCCCTATATTTGTTCCCATTAACTCCTCATCCATTTGGTCCATGTATTTCTTGAGACTCTCCAAAGTTTCAGGCCCATTTGTTTCATTAGCCTCCGTCTCACAATCATCATCGTCATCATCATCATCCAGGTCATCTGAATCAAGTTCTCCACTATCAGTGCCCCCTAATGCAAAAATGTCTTTGGATTTAGTTAAGAAAATAAATGGGACATCTTTAATGTACCTGTAGCTCTGCTATGTTTTACATACCTAGTAGTTTGTCCAATGCACTGGCCATGGAGTGTGGGTCAAAAGCAAAAGGGTGAGTGGAGCTAGAGAATCAACAAAACAATTACATTAGTTTTATCAAGACAATAAAAATAGGGAATCATGGACCAAGTAAGCTATGGTCCATATTTGTTTGGCCCATGTTCTATATTTTGTAGGAACAAATTGAGTAATATATTTTGAGTATTTTACCCAGGAATCTCAGCTCCCTCATGAGATGACATTGCATTCAGGAAGCTTTTCATTCCTTGACTGACAGCCACCAAACTGTAACCAGCAGTGTCCTCTTCCTGACTGTGTGGTGGCTCCACTTTGCTACTGCACACATTGGATTTCTGACTTTCCATGGCAAAACATTCTTTACTTCTTTCATGTAACATTCGTTCTAAATCCTGTTCTGTAATATCCAGCCATCCGTCACCTGAATGACAAAACACAGAATTTACTGTATATGTACATAAAGAATAAACATGGAGCTAAAATGAATTTGATCTCCCGAGTGCAATTCTTCTTACTGTCCTCTGGGGGGAGCTGTGACTCCTTTTCTCTTAGCTCTTCCAGGCTGAATGGAGTACAACTGTGCAGCAGCTGAAGAACCTCCTCACCAGGAGATGAAGTACTATAATACATTAACAGATGCAGGTGTTAAGCCAAAATAAATTAACCATAGCCACAACCACACGAAACTTGCCTAAATTCTGAGGAGACTGATTGTCTGAAAAAGTTTTCTGCTGAGTTGATCAGATCTTTGTAAAGAGCAGAACCTTCCATCTCCTCCTGTGAAACAAAGCACACATTAATGTTTGAGCTTACATATTTATTCCTGTAATACTGTACTTTTTCATATACTTTAAGTGATAATATGGATTTGTGTTTCAGCAAACCTTAAAGTAGCCATTTCTTGTCAAAGATTCAATGAAACCTTTCCACTGAGGGTTACAGCTAACTGGAGCATTAGGTTCTGAAGATGGCATCCTGGCCTTCGAACACAAAATCTCAAAACCATGTGCCTATAATGGTGCATATTAATGTTGCACAAAATAATGTTATGGGTTGTATTTATGAAGTCCAACAGTTGTCAAAAATAGGTGCTTCCTTACCAGTTTCATGCCCAACTCATGAGCTTTGTACCTAGGATCTGATCGTGGAGGCAGTGCAAAGCCGCTCCTTCGATCTGGTGTGAAATGTTGCTGTTGTAGTTGTGCATACAAGCAACGAGTGAAGGTCACCTGAAAAAAATAGGCATTGGACATAGCAAGGTGAATTAAAACATGACTTTCATTATTATCAAAACGTACTGTATAATGTCGATGAGTATTGAATTATGAAAAATCTTTATAGATTTGGTTACCCTGGTGAGAACGCGTGTATCTGGTAAAAACGTCTTGAAGCTTCGACACGCCTGGAGATCAACTGGGTCTCGCAGGTAAAAAGCTGACACAGCAGGAGCCACAAGTTCAGGCCGCTTCGCTAGTAGCAATGAAATGCCTGCAGGTATGAAGCAGTGGGCATGGTGCAAATCTGTTTGAATCTTCTCTGGATACCTAAGAAAATGCATTAGAACTCTTCCTTATACTGCATAAAAGAACACTAGTTAAACTAAGCTGGCTGACGGAGTTAGCCTTCTTACCCTTGAAGTCTCCTTTTAACTACAGAGGAAATCTTACTGCTTGCACGACATGCTTCTGGATGGGATGACAGCAGTGACAGGGCTTTAGCCAAACTTGGTACCACATCTTTTGGAAAACCCACTGTACTGACATTGGTGGGGCAGGGAATTATGTGCAAGTCCCCTCTATAAATGAACACCTGCAAGATATTGAATGACAAGTGTTGCATCAAAAAAGAATGATGTAATGAATATGAATAATAGTTTTCCATTTATTGTCAAACAACTGAATTTACTCTTTTGAAATCATAATGAAACAGAAACTACTGTCCCTGATCTAAAGTTTACATGACCTTCAAAAACTGCCAGGAAAATTGTTCAGGAGCAAAGAAAAACTCACTTCAGCTGAAATACAGGACTCTCTGACCAAATTAAATTAAATTCAAACTTTTGATCAGGGACTTTTGGCTAGTTTCTCTAGTTGAAAAGCGTAAACAGGTTTTTTGACAATAAATGGCTTCACACAGGGTATGAATGTAACTCACTCTATTTTCACTTGAATCTGGATTTAACCACTTTGGAAGGTAATCTGCTGCTTCTATTAGCAGCAATTCCCCATCATTGTCTTCAACTCTGCAAGGCAGATAATACAGTAAGAGTACTTCTTTTAAACAAACTTTATTATTTCATACATATAACATAATATTATACCTGGCTGCAAGCTCTGGAAAAGTGTTGGTTATTTGCTGAAGAAGGTAAACTATAAACCATTCGTCCTCAACATTATCCGTGAACTGGGTACTTCCTCCCAGATGAGCAGGAACATCTCCTGTCAAATGTATTTAATGATTAAAAAGAATTTGTTGCACATTTTAACAAAGTATCATGTCTTGTAGACTTTTCTTTTACATTCACATTGGCATTCTTAATCCCAAGTTAAAAGCTAATAAATTCAGCCCTTGCCAGCAGGCCAGCAAAGGCACTGGAGTGCACCGGATTACATGAGGCTGAAAACAATAGCTACTAGCTGATAGCAAGACATGATCTGATGTGAATGTATAGAAATATAATCCTACATGGTCAATAAGTCTTACAACAGAAAAATGCGTGTATTCACAACTCATTAAAGTACATTATTATTACTAATAAGCATTGTGGTAACTTTACCTTTCTCAGGATGATACTTGAGGTTAATAGGTTGATGGTGCCAGATATACTGTGCCAGGAGAGTTGCAAACTTGCCCAAAATCTCCTCGATTAGATGGGTGAGACGCTTTTCTACTTGACTGGGTTCAGTGAATGGAACAAGAAAGAGTTTGTACAGTACAGTATCTTCTTGGACCACTGTTCTCTGAAGGAAATCCATCATTTCATTCTTTGAAATGACCTAGCACAGTAAGGTGAAGCAAATTTCGATCAAAAACGCTCCACTCACGCTACTCTTGTTTGGGTCCGACGGTGTAAATTGTACGACTCGACCGCGTGTGCCTCCAGCACTGGTTCCTGTATAATTCGTTCAACGCCAAGGTCTTACATATACATAATCCAGCCACTAAAACACAAAAAAATAGCATTTAGGTAAGAGTTACGTAATTTTAGTTTTAAAATTGGAATATTCTGCAGATGTTAAGATCAATAGGAACCAGGGTGCTGCTCACTGTGGACGGATATATTTAAGAACGCACAAGACAGACGCAATGCAGTGTTAAGGTTGTAGTCCGTTAGGTCGTCCACCTTGGTGGGATGAGTGTTGGGAAAGATAGAATAAAATACATTTCCCATAAGACTACTGGAAGCTGTACCAGCGTATCCATGACAGCCGTGTGCTATTGTTGCTCTCGTAGGAGGGAGCCCTGTCAAGGCAGCGGTCACAAAGCTTTAACACACTCGTGTGTTGGTGTTATGGCAAAATGCAAACCTTTACAACCTTGAAGAGATCTACACTAGAAGCCATACTCAAGAGTGGCCCGTAAAACAAAAGGCTGTGTGTGCACAATATTTTTCTTTCCTGGACTATGTAGTTAGCTAAGGTTAAAATTTGATATTCTAGTAGCTCCGTTCATAGCTAGGTTAGCTGAGTTAGCCAACACCGCTGATCAAGAGCCAAGCTGCTATATTTGCACCGATTGCTGAGCTACGCATGCATGGATATGTATGAGCTCCGTTTCACCTGTCAACAACAACAACAACGGGTCCAAGGTATGATCATGGAAATGAAAGACCACCATGGCCTGAGAATATAGCCTAAATGAGAGCAGAGGATGATTTCCCGATACAGTAGAAGACCAGTGTCGCACAAACTCGAGATGTAAGTACTGCACAATTGTGGATACTCAGTCAATGACTGCGACACGTTTGATTTGGTTTTACCGTGCTATTTTTGATTTTGCACACACTGACATTATTCCTACAGTCGTGGTCTGTCTAGAAGCAGCCTTGACCACCACCCTCTGCCTGAAGAGGCAGATGATGATCATACGACTCCTCGCTACCTCCGTGACCTCCAGGAAGCAGGTTCTGCTCATAACAGGTTAATTATCTATTTAAAAAATATAAATCTTGATCTATATAGATTTCCGTAAACCTAAATAATCTTTGCATTATATGTACAAACTGTTTTTTCTTTGAAGTAACACACTTGCAGAAGTACATCTGTAAATGTCTGTTTTGTAATATTACACTCTCTTGTGCCGATAGCCGACTCTCACGTGTCATGATCTGTGAAACAAGGCACCAGGAAGCTCTTGATAAATTGATATCACATAACCTCCTTGAGATGCAGGCAAAAGAATAAACAATGAGCTGGCCTCTTTGAATATTCAATTACTCTGACATTTGCCCCTTATTTTCCACTTCCAAATTGAGTATGCCACAAGCATTAACTGTACCTTTCCCATGAATATATTAGAAAAGATTGCATCAACAATTAATAACTGTTCAATAACTATTACTGAAATATGTAAATACAAAAATTCCTGTGTGTAGTTCTGACACATCTGCTGCATCAGTCCACTCTGATTGTTCCACTATCATCACGGTTGACTTAAACCAGTCCTGGTCAGGCCTCCAGAGTTCAACAGGAACCGGCATTTCCACAGAGCGGAGCTCTGTTTTCTCCTGGGGTTATGATGTAAGTGTCATACAGAAAAATATTATATATATATCACTAAGTCAGTGTTGATCATTTGGCTTGTGTTTTACTTTTATGGAAAGCCTAAGCTTTTGTACCTTTTATTTAATTTTCTATATATTATGCTGCTCCTTCACACTCGCTACTGTGTGCATTTTCATATTTTGAGCGCATAATATTGTTTTATCTTGCATTCCACTGATTTACTATCATTTCACTCACTTGGCACTCAAGAAGCAGAACCAAGTCTCCTCTCAAAAACTAATTAATATTCATTCTGAACCTGTGAAATAAGTGTCCCCGAACAGTGCATGTGCTCAGCGACAGCTTTAGTCATAGCTCTGCTGCTGCATGAGAATAACAACCAGTGCCTCTTCCTGCATTATTTCTGTTAGTATCTGTTTTTCTCTCCCACAGGAATTTGACAAGGCTGCTTCACGGCAGGTGCAGCAAATGTTTGAGGAGATCGACAAAGAGCTGTACGAGGGTAGAGGCAGTGGGGGAGGGATTCTGACAGGTTTACAGGATGAATGTCAACAATGGGCCTCACAATTCCCACATCTTCGGTATGTGTATGTTTAACCAAAATATAAATGTATGGTTGAATATTATGTTGAACATATATGATAAACAACAGTGAAGAACAAAGCAGAATGCCCACACCACACCTTTGTATTTAATTTAACATAGATGATTGATCATTTATTTTATTTATTGAGTACGTAACTGCCATTTATTATTTTATAAATAAGTGTATGCTTTTGTGTTTTACAGAATCATTGGCACTCAGGTGGTGTGTCCCACAGATGAAGGCTTCCAGTGGTACTCCACTTCAGGAAAAAGCAGTTCATCTTGCAGCCTGTCAGCAAGCAAAGAGTGCAATGTAAAAGTCCCAGAAAACGACAAAGGCAACACTGAGTAAGTGTTGACAATTCTTCCTTTCCACATTTGTCACACTTGTTCTCACTTTTAATTAATAATTATGGATTGAACATTTTAAACTACATTTTAGCTCCACTGAAATGTGTGTCAATCCAGACAAGTCATGCAGAATTTCAAGACTTGGCCTATACATATAACTGCAGTCACATGTATTATTAAACGGCCTTACTCTGCTCAGTAAGTTTTTGACCTAGATGCTGCAGCTTGATAATTAAGTTTATTGGTCGAACTCAGTCACGGGTTGAATTGTGATAAGAAGGTGATCAGTGTCAATGGCTTCTTGCATTGTTAAAATTTTAATCTATAATGTGTTAACATGCAGACTGTTTGTTCAAAGGCTGAATGTTCAAGGTAAAAAAGCATTGTTGAGAAATCCGTCCTCGCCCGAAATAGAGGAACTTCCAAGGGCCTCCAGTAGAACCAGCAATCATGACAGATCCAAAGTGATTGAGGTGGAAGGTCTCATGGAGGAGTACCTTGCATATGATCGCCAGGATCTGTAAGTGTAGTTCAGTAAAGCCACTTGTAGCTTGTATTTGCTTTCCATGTAATATTTTATCATTCTACAGGGATGGCGAGAGAGAGCCTGACATTTCCGATTCTGGCCGGGGGTATCACTGCCTTCCGCCTGTATCTCCCTACCGCTGTCGGCGTCAGGCAGTTTTGGACTTCCTGTTTGACGATGTTTGGCGGCAGCTGGTTGGCTGGACAAAAGAGCTTGTTCAAAGACACTGGGAAGGGTGCACCCTGAGTAGGCCTGCAGTCGATTACTTTGTTGCCGTTTACATGAATGTGATGTAATATTATTAAAAGCATGGTTTGATTGTGTTTCAATTTCAGTTGATGAAGAAACGTTTTGTGGTCATTTAAGTCCTGTTCCACAAGAATCCGACCATCCTTTTATGCTGCTCTCCACGCTGCCTACTACACTTCCAAAACTGGGTCTGGGCAGGGTGCCTCCACTTGCAGGCTTGCCAATGCAGGTCAGTATTCAGATTGGACAGAAGCCAACTGAAGGTTTTCACTACTCATTAATTCACTTGGAAAGCCTCCTTATGTACTGTAAAATGATGAACAACAAAGTTATTTGTGTCAGTCCTAAAACAAAATTGCTACTTGTTTTCACTCCTGCTCTTTCACTATTTTAAATCAACCAGCTCATTAACTTGTATTCCTGTTTTCTTCTCCCCTGTTATCTGATTCCTCTTTGTTGTTTTATCTACCATTATTTCTATATGTTTGTCTCTTTTCTTATTTACTCTTATTTCTGTCATGTTGTTTTTGTTTCATGAAATTTTATTTATTTTACATTTTCACTTCCTTTCTACCAACTTCATCTGGTACCCTTTCCTCCTTGAAGAACACAAAGTCAAGGGGCTCAAAGCACAAGTCCAGACGGAAAACCAAAAAGCAGAAAAGGCCGTCCAGTGTATGTAATTTTCTCACTTTGAGCTAAAATGGTGGTGTTCTAAGCCTGAGCACACCTTTGATGGAGGCTCTTTGTCTAGAATGCATAAACAATCTGTGCCTGTTGATTAACACAAAACCTCATGAGCATAATTGTTATTAACTGCAAATGCACTGCTTTTTGATGTGCTTTCTTTTGTTTGGACCATGGAATGCTTTGTATTAAAGTAGTGGGTGGACTTTACTTTTTAGAGGGTACTTGTCATTGCATGATCATAACCATTTGTGTCCGGTGTCCCCTTTAAAGCATACAACTAACAAATACTTTTGGCATTTGATTTTGTATGAGATTTGTATCTTGTTTCTCATTTGTCATTCCCGTCACACCATCTGCAATTTTTAGACTTTGAGAGCCCCCGTAGGAGCCACAGCTCAGCACAACCTGAACGACCTCATTGTCATCCAAAGCATACCCCTGCAGCAGAGGAATCTAACTACATTGGAAAGGACCCAGTATGGATATGCTTTACTTGTTTGATTTACAAGTCAAAACCACAACAAAGTCTGATTGTTGTGGATGTGTCACCATTTAGTTACAAATTCTTTCTTTTCCTGGTAGGGACACAGATGAAAGACTGTACCCCAGGCCTGGATCCAGTGTTGTTCCTTCTAACAAAGCTCGCCCTCGGCGCACGTTGGAGCAGAGCTCCTCCTCATTATCTCGACCAGCCCAGTCAGCCCGGCGCAGAAACCCACCTCCCCGCACTCTCCAGCCCCTTGTTCCCTCTCTGAGTCAGTCTACAGCTGGCTCAATGGATGAGATTATCCGTGGGACTCGCTTGTGAGTCCATCTATGTTCCCTCTGTGTTTCTACTGGTTGTGTTTAGCGACAATAATACAATCATACAAAAATTCTGACAGTAATACATTTTAGCTGTTTGTTTATTTTGATCACAGCTCCAGCTGGTGCATACTATCATATTGTTGTTGAACAAGACACCAAGCCTATGTATAAATTTGGTCTGCAGTGGTGGTTTGAGGGGTCATAAGTGCAGACTTGCAGTCGTGCTTCCGATGCTGTACCCCTTGGCAGCTGTGTGTGAATGAATAATCCCTCATATTGTATAGCGATTGTATGCACTCGATGCAATTTTGTTCATTATTAGATAAGAAAGAAAGAAAGATAGATACTATTAGATCTTATTAGAAAACAATTTCTGAACTAATACACAGCATAAGCAGCATGTTTACTTTTTTTCTTCAGGCCAACAGCAAACACTTCTCCACTGCTGCCTCTGAGCAGGAACACTTTACTTCCCCCCATTAGTACAGGGGATCAAGAGACATCTCATCCTGTACAGTACTCCAAACTTGTGCAGGTATTCAAACATGACAAGACACTCGGCAACATTGTAAGTCATTTAGCTTTGATATTTTAATTATCATTAATTCATTTTCAGCGTCAGAAGGGACCATCAAGCCGTGCTCACAGTGCTGTAGTCGACGAAGTTGGCAGTTCCATACCCAGAGATCGTCACCTCCTACTCGATGCCTTCTCTCGCCCTAACACTACCCACACTTACAGGGTAAGGTGCACTAAGACTTTATAATTACATAGCACCCCATATCTCCAGCTCATAATATCACAGTATAGTGCTGCACTGCCATAGGCACTATATGCAGAAGAATTTAGTTTTGAGTGGAACAGTGCTCAATAGTTTTAATCTTGTTATTGTTGTTGCTAATGGACAGCTGGCAGCCAAAATCTGTGAACACAGCACATGGGAAAATAATCACCTATATTTATGTCTGTGGATGAAAGGGAAATTATTCACATAGTTCTAAAATGCAAAAGTAAAAAATCAACAGATTATCATGATGTAGATGCATGTCTTTAGTAAAGCAAGAAGAAATAGCAAAACCGTTATCACATATATAATTTCAAATAGGTTTAGTTCCTTTAAGAAACCAATTTGATACAATAGATCACAAAGTATTTTGATCTCTGAACATACTTTGTAGCTCTGAGTAGTAGCTCTGAATTGGTTAAAGAGCTACTTAGAAAACCGGAAACAGTTAAAGTAGGAGAATATGGCTCTTTGTAATTGGACATCGTCTGTGGAATCACCCAGGGTTCAGTGGCCTGAAATTATTTTTATTGTATTTTAATGATTTCTGCCAAGTTCATTTGTTTTAAAGCCGTTTTATTTACAGATGATACAAATGTATTTGGTTCAGGAGACAATTTACAACAATTACTATCTAACTTAAAATTATGAAGATAAAAACATAGTTCTCTACAAAACAAAGATAATGTTATTAAAGAAGACGTACAAATACAGTTAAATATACAGGGGTTAAATGTAGAACACGAAAGAATCAAGAAACTTAGTATAGCAGTATTAAGGCAAAAGCAGGTTGGATCCAAGCATTACACTCTTTATTGTTGTCTGGTTTCACCTTATTTAACATACTGTGCTGAAATTTGCATAATAATTATAAAACCACTTTATAACCACCATTTATTCTGCAAATAAGAACAATTTGTAAAGCTGATTATCAAGTCCACCACACCAATCCATTATTTATGAAATCAAACATTCTAAAACTTTGTGACATGATAACTTTTAAAACCGCTTGATTAATGTATCAAACAAAAATAAGCAATTACCTGTAAAAAACAAAACAAAAAAAAGATGCAATTTAAGAGGCTTGTTCTAGGTATGTAGCTGACAAAAATAGATGAGTTTTCATGGTTCTGTTGTGTGTTAAAAACCAGATGTGCATTGGTAGGTAGTGTTTGTATTGTGTATCCTCAAGAACTTTTACAGAAAAATGGGGTGGGTGTTTAGCTCAGCTCTAGCTTTTTGTACAATCTAAATTAATTATTGCATTGAGCTGAATATTATGTTATGAGTTTATATAAACGTTTGTGTTTTGTTGTCCTAGATGTTTTTTTAGTAAACATTCATTTCTGATTACTTCTTTTTCAGTCAGACACTCCTTATCGCCGCTCTTTTACTGTGTTGGATAACATTGGGCAGGGGAGGCCAGGCAGGGTATCTGTGGCAGCAGGTGGGCTTTTAATATTTATTTTGTAACACACAGTGTACCTATTTATTCATGCTTTCTCATTTGTGATTCAACCAGACGCTCTAGGTATTGGTGTGACTGGTGTAAGTCTTGGTATTAGCAGCTCTTCATTTTTGGACACATTTTCTCACCATCCCTTGGGCCACACACCCATCAAAGATGAAGAAGAACCTGATTCACGTGCTACTATTCCAGGTTAGTCAACAGAGAATGGTAGATTAATTTCGATTTCCTAAATGTATCAGGAAAGACAGTAGAGTATGTTATTTATACAATGTAAACGCAACAACTTGAAGAATGCATTTAATTATCTTTTCATATTTCAGCTCCACTGTGAGATCAATAAAGCTTTGTCTTATTTTCCTATAGCTCCACTGATGCCTGTGTCCGTCCCACGATCATATACTCGTGGAGGGATCTCATCCAGAGCTGGAAGACCTGGCTTATAACATCTGTACTTCCTAAACTTCAGCCATTTACAAGATACTGCAGTGCTACTACATCAATAGTGCCCACTAAGATTTATTATGTAAAAGTAGCTGATCTTTTCATAACTATGCTGCTTAAAAAGTTGAATAACTTTTACAGAGGCATGTTTTTGTGCCTCTGAACAGGAAACGGCTGCCAAATACCTTCAAAGAAAAAGCTACTTGTTACATACAATCAGCTTGTCTAAGAGTGTATAATGTGAATGTATATCTATATTTATGTTAGTGTACAGTATAGTGATAAAGTCTTAATTGTACAGTCTAAGAACTATGCAGGGAATGACATCCACTTACAGGGATAGAAAAGTGAAGCACTTTTTAAAAACTCACTTTGGTACTGTAATTTTATACAAGTTTTCACAAAACGCAAATAAAACAGTTTCTGTTTTCTTTTGCACAAAAAGAACGACAATATGTGATGCCACATTGCTGTTTCTATTTGCCTTTCTCATCATCAGGGCCTATGTAAATACTCATGTCGCAGAAAGAAATAATTAAAAGGCTTAACTATATGGGTGTTTGATTTATGGCATCAAGTGTAAAGTGAATGTTTTGAATCAAATCCAGTTAAGGTGCAGTATTTTGACAGATAATGCAAGCGCAATCTGTTTTCTTTAATTACTTGAGGTATTCAATAAAAAAAGGGCCATTGTACAGATTTATTAACTTACACATTTTTGTATGTTGAACATGACGGTTTACAACAAATATAACTGCTTAAAAATTCTAATTAATAGGATGGTGTGAACCAAGTTTTCTGAATTGATCAATTCACTTTTTTCCTTTTTTGGATTTTCCTTTTGGAGCATATTTTGCCTCCAAGTCAGACAGAAAACAGTTGAAATTCTTCTCTCGGGACGAATGTTTCAGCTAAAAAAACAATGTTTAAAAGTGTTACTTTGGAATTTTTCCCTACATTAATCTGTAGATTAGAAAATAATGACCATTACCTTAATCATCTTTGCGAGACTATCATCTTCGTCACCAAGACCCATTTCTTTTTGCATTTGCTCAGCCTCTTCTCTCTCTTTATCAGCCTGTTGAAACAATCAACTGACTGACTCTAGATGCATGTACACTCAATACAATTGTCTAAATATATTAATTTACATCGACAGTTACAAAAATAATTCCTACCCTCTTCCTTCTGGCCTTTTTCTTCTTGTCACTTTCTTTAGTAAAGGCAGGGAATGCAGTTGCTTCTTTTTTTTCAATAGCATCTTGGATGATGCTGCAGATTCTGGGCTCGTCTTCTGGTTTGCAGCACAGTGCCGATTCCATGATCGCATCCATGTTCCCTTCAAACTGGACATACAACTGAAGAACATCCTGCCGCTCCTCATCTGTGCCCTTGTACTTTTTCTCAAAGTCAATAATATCTTGTAGTGTGACCTGATACAGACAGAAACAACAAGAGGAGAGCTTTTATCTTCTAGTTTAAGCCAACATTTCACCACTTCAGAGGATGATTCCTAGATGTGTCTACTCATACATCCAGAAAAAGGAGCTGCACATGTGCTGAATGGCACATAATGAATCATAAGTAAATGAATGAGTGGTCCATGTATATATCACAGTACCTTGGGGAAAAGGACTCTCCAGTAGTCCTCCCAGCAGCGGTCCTGGCTCAGTGAGTCACTCTCTTCATCCACAATGCCCTGCTCATCATACACCGCCTTCTGGTCTGCATCACTCAACACGGCATACACTTTCCCCAGCACCTGCAGTCAGCAGTATTACTTTATATGGAGATTGTTGTGGTAAACAACAAAGAAAACACGTCGTGTAAACACGTGATAACACGTTATTGTGTTCAGAAAAATAAAAATAAAACACACACTGGATGTTTGTATAATAAAATCATGGCAACGCAACCCTTTGAATGATTGATCATGGGTGGAAGATCTCTGTTTGGTGGTCTTCTCTTAGCTGTTTGGGAAAAGGCTAGCTTGATCTAGCTAACGGCTAGCTAGCAAGCGACTTGATGAACAATGTAGTTAACAACCTGGAATTTCTCTGTAGCCAGAGGATCGTCCGGCGCTCGATCCGGGTGAACTTTGAGTGAAACTTTGTAGTAGCTTCGTCTAATTTCCGTCTCCGTCGCTTGCTTCGTAGTTCCAAGCACTTCATACAAGCAGGAGGACTTGAACAACTCCTCACATCGCTCGATCAACCCCATCGTATGACACAACTGTGTTCGGATCTTTTTAGGAAAATGGTCTGCTGTCTGAGAATGCAGCCCGGGTTAGAATTTATCTTAAATTTCAGACGTGTTCCTAATGTTTACATCCCAGGCTGCATCCAGCTCAGTTTGGCGCGCTAGCTGATGGTTTACGTACGTGCGTAAGTACGTACTTAATAGCGTATGACGCCATGAGCTGCAGTTTTTGCACGAGTTATGGGCTTTGGTCATGGATGAATTTTGGTTCTGCTGGTGTTACTAAGCTATTTTAGGTTATCACGTCTACTTTGACTTTTACACGTTTAAATATTTGTGTAATATTTATGTGATACATTTCTTTCAGTGACATGATAAACTACCATGGGCCCCTCCACAACATGCACAATTATGTAAGTAATAGAATAGTAAAAATCAAAATCGCAAAAACAAAAAAATACGCTTGACAATATTGATGTTGTACAGTCTGTAACATATTAGGCGTCTTCTGCCTCTTCAGCCTGCAATGACTAATATGTCATTAAATTACACATAACTCAATGTTTTTATTGGTGCAGTTTAAGACAGCACAAGATACATCAAAGACAATAAGGCAAGTCACTATTTCTCACTGCTTCATGCAAAAGCAGAACACAGATACACACTGACTTTGAACTTAGTATCTTACCCAGCTGTGACTAAAAGCCTGTACAAAATGTATTTTTAGAGATAAAAGCTACTGCACACCCATCTCAGATGTTTGCCAACTATTGTCCCTTGTGTATGTTTGGCACAGTCTCTGTAAATTTAGTGTTTATTTTATCTCATCAAAAACACAGTCCTTTGTACTTAACACAAAATAATCTCTTGGACGACTGACAGTTAAAATGGTCAACAATCAAAAATAAGAAAAGCACAAGAGCTGTATTGAACATTTTGCTGGTGCGCAGATCCCAGTGCTTATCCCATGTAGCCATAGTTTTTCATGAGAGAACAGTCACTTCTGTTAAAAGTCCTTCCACAGCAGTAAACTTTCAAATATAGCTTTGACAGAGCCATGTCTTTACAATATGTTTGTGGTCAGCATTCCCCTAAACTTGGACAGTCTCATGGTTTTCCTGTAGGGGGCGGCAGCTCAACAGCCTTTTCTTGTCTTTACCATCTTGCTTGTATATTTGATAGGGATCCCCCAGCGCCTCATTAGATAGACATCAAACACATAGGCCATCCCAGGCTCTAGGCCGCTGATCACAGCTGTGGTGACAGCGCGCCGGGGGTTGAGCTCCTGAAAGTATTTGCAGAGAACCCTCTCTGTGTCAGAGCGGGACTCTGGGCCCAGACAGGGGGCATTTAGAGCTAGTGCCTTGCCAGACTCAGCCTCCTGACTGTCTAACCTTCTGCGATACACACAGTAGAGGCTCCTCTCCTCTGTTCCCATCCACGCTATAGTCACACTGTTGCATGTGCGTAGCTTATTGAAAGACTTGATCTGTAAAGTGGATGGCAGAGATGGGACCCCTTTCTTGTGATAGGCAGAGGATGTCTGCATTTTCACTGAGGCTGTCAGCCCCGCTGGCAGAGCCACGGGAGTCTTTTTTGCAGGAGTTCCTTCTCTCTCTAAGTGTATCAAATAAGATGAACTTCCCTGGAGCCAAATCTGCATTAAGCCTGCCCCCACTTTTTGAGTCTCCAACACTTGCCCTTTACTGGACACTGTGACCTTGACTTTCTCGTCTTTTCCACAGCTCTGCAGAGTGAGGAGGCCACTCTGCTGCCAGCCTCGAGGACGGAAACTGAAGAACTGCTGCGAGTTGAAGCTCCTGTCGGGGAAGTTGACCCATCTAAGCTCCCCTTCTCTCAGAGTGGTGATATCAGAACGCGCCTCTTCGTGTGTCCTTGCATATGCCCCCGTGTACGCCGCGCTGGTCTTGTTCATCTTGTCCATCACAAAGACGTCAAAGTAATACTGCGTGTCAGGTAAAAGCTCTGATACAGTGCACACATTCTCAGTTACTTTACACACACATTGTAGCTCTTCAAACTCATTTGTGAGTGATGCAGGTAAAGCTTGCTCTGGATAGCTGTCCCACTGCTCCCACCACCATTCTTTTAGTATTGGCCATGGCGTAACCCTTTTTTTCTTCTCCTTTCTATTTTGCACATCCACTGACTTTCTCTGGATACTCTCATGGGCCGCACACAGACTTGGGTAGTTGTTTTTTGAGTTGACCAACACACAGTACTCATAACCTTTCTGCGTGGTTATGGAAGGACTCGGCGACCAACTCAAGGTGACACTGCTCATTCCAACTCCGAGGGTGTGAACTTGGGTGTCTTTTGGTAGCAGAGGGAACGCTCCGGAGGGGCCCGGGCCTTCGTGCAGGTAAATAGTGGCTTTGGAGCTTTGTTGTTTGGAGCGTATTCTCAGGATGTAGATGGAGGTATAGGGGTATGGTGGGCCCGTGTAAGTGTCCATTGACTTCCCAGAGAAGCTGTGGACTCTCTCCTCTGTGCCTGGACCCCGCCACCAAACCTCTGGCATGCTCTTTTTGCTGCTCCCTGCAAGAATATACAATTACAATCAAAGAAATGGAAGGCACCCTTGCACTACAAGCTTCATTACTGTTGTTTACTGATACAAAATAAACACGATGCAAGGGTTGGCAAACTAGCTTGGTACCGGGCCTATTTTTTCCCAAAGTGAGAAGATTGAGGCTCCCCACAGATCTAAAAGTCTGTCAGTACTAGTTTATGTTGCACTTATACAAATACTAATTCCTAAGCTTGACTACACCTTCAGACTGAATGACTTCTGAAGTGTGCACTAGCATGTAATATTTAACTCGATTTGAATGAGTTTGAGCAGAACATTAACCACAGAGACAGTCAAAGTGAATAATTAAGTTTGCCAAGGAGAATCCTCAAGTCCCACAATCATTTTTGCAAGTACACTGTGTGAGTGAGTTTGTCTCCGGACGAGTCTATGTGAAGATCATATTGTTCTAGTCTGAGATTATTATTGTAGAATTCAAATTTTGTATTTTTTATTTTAGCTGACTGGAATAAGCTGCAAAAGTGATTGATTTATTTTTATACTTTCAAGTTCTCCATAAGCTGTATGGTTACTGATGAGTGCAAATGTTTTACAACAATTTTATTTACTTGCACTCTACGTTAGGGTGGCCAGATCGCGTTCTGCCTTGTTCCAATTGATATTGTAAGTGTCTGTACCAAAAATGGAGTCAATTGCTGCACATTTAGGGGTGGCACACTTTTTCACAGCAGAAAAACAACAACAGGTGAAAAAGGGAGAAATTCAATTTTTGACATATGTTGTTGTTTTTCTGCTTTATGCTTAGTATATCATTGATATGACCCGACTACAGCATTCAGATGATACTAGTTCAATTTGTTATGAAAATAAAGAGTCCAAGCACTTGATGGCGCATCATAAGGAGGTGTTTTAGAAGCAGAAAACAAAATAAATACCAGGCGAAAATAATACAGAAAAATGCCCATAGACCATTTCAGAATTGTGAAAAAGTGTGCCACCCCTAAATGTGCAGCATTTGACTCCATTTTTGGTCCAGATCCTGACTATATCAAGGCAAAATACGATCTGGAAAAATGTAGAAAAATTTTACTTGTACCATTATGTTGTGAACCACCCTACTGTGTGTAGACAAACCTGTTGAAAATAGACTATGTATGTGATTTTTAGTTCTGAAACTATCCT
>OMNZ01045545.1:0-15638 GCA_900303255.1 Lesueurigobius sanzi | reverse complement strand
AATCGAATCTATTATGTCATATACATACAGTGTTGGGGAGTAACTAAGTACATGTATTTAAAATACGTATTCAGAATACTAATTTTGAGTAACTGTATTCAGGTACAAATACTTTCTCATTTGAGGGTATTTCGAATACAGTTACTTTTCAAATACCAAAGGAATACAGAGAGGGTGAGAGGAAGGAGAGAGAGAGAGAGAGAGGAAGGAAAGAGACAGAGAGGGGAAGGAGAGAGGGAGAGGGAGAGGAAGGAGAGACAGAGAGAGGGCATGGAGAGAGGGAGAGGAAGGAGAGAGAGAGGAAGGAAAGAGACAGAGAGAGGGGAAGGAGAGAGGGAGAGGGAGAGGAAGGAGAGAGACAGAGAGAGGGCATGGAGAGAGGGAGAGGAAGGAGAGAGACAAAGAGAGGGGAAGGAGAGAGGGAGGGAGATAGATAGAGAGAGAAAGAAAGAAAGAAAGAAGAGAGAGCGAAAGAAGAGAGAGAAAGAAGAGACAGACAACAGTTGGTGTAAAAGTGTTGCTACATATTTTTAATCTTTCATCATATTTATACAAAAATATAAAGCAAATCAAGGTGAAAGTATTCAGAATACAGTACTCTGACTGGGCTAAGTAACTGAATACATTACAAAATACATTTTAAGACTAGGACTAAGTTTTCAGTATTCTGTAACTGAATACAATTTCAATGTATTCTCCCCAACACTGTATACATACTATAACCAATGAATGCACTGTGAGGGTCTAAGGATGTGGGAAACCCCAGGCTGACATCTCATTGACATTTCATTGTTTGATGTTTGGTATTGACTTGTTTTGTTGCTTGATTGATTGATTGATTGATTGATTGATTGATTGATTGATTGATTGATTGATTGATTGATTGATTGATTGATTGATTGATTGATTGATTGATATACTGTATCTACTGCTCATACAAAAGGGGGTTGGCGCTAACAAGCTTTTGCATCTGCCTACTCCTTGTATCTGCTCTGTATATATTTATTTATTTATGTATTCTCTTTGGCTTCGCTTACCATGCTGATCTGTACTTCCATGTCCAACTTTGTGAAACTCAGATGCTCAAATAAAAAGACCAACGGGCGAGAATATATTGTTTGTAGCTAGGGCTGAATCGATTTTAGTAGGGCTCCAGCTTTTTTGCTTCTGATACTGATACTGAGTATTTAGCAACACCCAATACCAACCAATACTGTGAGATATTCTCAAAAGTAGGTTTGTAGATGACATATTTGTTGTTTAAGTACAGAAACTGGTTTACAGTGAGTGAAAAACCTCTTACACCCTATAGGACCCAAATTGGGTATAAAATATGATTTCACTATTTTGTGATTCATCATAGCTTCAGTCTCATCCTTCATTGGTTGAAGCTAGCCTTAGCATACTGCTGCTAACTCCTGTATTTTGTGCGGTGATCAAAAGTAGTATTGTGGGGAATAACACAAATTCAGTGACTGAATTCTACAGGTCCAGAGTAGGCAAAAATTCTTCAGTCTTCATCTGTACTCTGTAGTTGAAGTGTAGGACGTTTCGATCTTACTCCAACATAGCTGATGACGATCTCCTGTACGACTGAGAACCTACACAAACGTATTACAGGTCCAGAGCTTTAAAATAAATCTTCTACACCATTTTTCAGCATTATATTCAACAATAGGCTGACTTTGTGAAATAATCTGGGTAAGGGTCTACGTATGGAGCAGTTAACAATATTTGTCGTTTTTTTTTAATAGCCATTAATCGCGATTAGCCGTTGCAGCCCTATTCGTCTCATTTATTTTCTGTCGGAGACTTGCACTAAGTCTATTTCGGGGCAAATGGCACAGACTGGCGGTGTGTGTGTCTCCTTAGCAGCAAGTCAGAAGCGCTCTGTCGGTGCACTTTTGACGAGCTGCGGAGCGGGGAGTGAAGGGAGGAGGGCGTATGTACCTGACAAGCTGTTCTTTAGCTCCGAGTGTAGGTGTCAAGTGTTCTGCAGCCGCTAGCAAGGACCCACAGGGAAGGTACAGTCACCCATGCCACCTAATAAGGACACAGATGAGGCAAATGCACTGGGATTTTAGCTCCAGCGTCGTGAGTGATTTGCAGGATGTTCTCATACATACTATTCTGTACAAAAGAATTAGTCAAATTTCTCCAAGATGCAGTATATGCAGGGAGTAGAATCAGATCTTACACTAAGTTGATAAAAATGCAACCAAGAAGAAAATCTATATTTATCTAATTGTGGTTGCAAGGTTTTAACCTGTATCTCTAGTAAATGCACCCAATTGAATATGTCACTGCGCAGACCACTGTCTCTGGTCCTCAATGCCATATACTGTAGACTTAATATGTGGCATCTGATTTAATAAGTTTGGACACTGCTTATCTAAGGTCATACTACATTGCATCCAGTACATGATACAAATACAGCAAATAATTTAATCACAGGTGTTTTTGTTGGTAGAAAAGCACAAAAACAAAATCCCATCTACACGAAGGAAAGATTCCTTTGTTACTGCCTCTACGCAATTTTTCCTAAAACGATGACGTCACAGCACCAGCGCCGTGTGTGTATTGCATAATCTACTGACCTTATAATGGCTTTAACTGCACAATCCTGCGCTGTTCTGACCGCGATACTCCTCCTCTGCTTCACCGCGAGCCACAGGTGACACATGGAGAAAATATCCTCCATTCTATCTGTGTTTTGTACTGACAGCAATAGTCCGTTCATTGACAGCTTTTCTGCTCTCGCTCTGTGAGAGCTCAAGCATAAATTCACCTCTCTGTCTCTCTGCAGAGGAAACATCCACGGAGTATTTTCATAATCACTGCAATGTTTCTGTTTACATTAGAGAAAGTTTACTGCATGTGCTATCTACAAGGTCACGGTCAAATTTATTTATAAAGCCCATTTACAAACAGCAGGTACTGCCCCAAAGTGCTGTACAGGTTCATAAGAATAAAACAATCCACATTTAATACAAATAGAAAAAAAAAAAGAATAAACATAAGAAAATGTTCAGCTCAGCTAGTGCCGAAGGCCAGTGCAAAAAAGTGTATCTTTAGCAAATATTTGAAAGTCTTGCTCTACTTTGGAAGGCGTCCTGTCGTGGTGTTACAGCGCCACACACAGGCCTGGCAGCTGCACTACAGCGTATCCCCACACGAGTAGAGCCTTGTGGATGCACACATCTACTGAATGGGCTCCATGTTTACAGAGAACGTTTTTGAAATTATAAGCGTTTTGTCTACGTGTGGATATAGCCTTAAAAGATTTTTTTATTTTTTTTCTGTAGGTGGCTTCACCTTTTTGCTGGGAGCAGGAATCACCCGCTGCTTCACTTTGACTAGTGGTGGCCAAACAAATGAATGATCAAGAGCTGCATTCCATTATTGAAATGACGCTTTTGCTGAGCAATGACGTATAATCTGCAGTGATATGTGGCTTTGGTGAAATAATGTTGGACCAATGCATTAGAGTTACAGATTGAAAGCAGCATTATTGTCAAATATTATAATATTGTTTTAGATGAACATTACCTAAAACAATATTGACTCTCTCTGGTGAATTTATGTGACATAACATCCGAATACCTGTAACCAGTGGCGGCAGTGGAGCAGATGGCAGAGCAGATCGTCTCATGACCGGAAGGTTATAATCCCGGTTCCTGCAAGTGCACACTGTTGTTGTGTCCTGGCTTGGGCAAGACACTTCACCCTCATTGCCTAGTGCTTTGAATGACTTATGTCATGTGAATGTGCTATACAAATAAGATCCCTTCCCTCCCTTCTAAAATCTCAAATAATTTATCATTATACTTGCAGATAATTCATTGCGGTTCTGACAATACAATCCTGTTTTCTTTTTAGCCCATCATTTCATCAACCTAAATAGATAATTGTAAGGTTTTTTTTTTTCTTTACGTAAGCTTTGCTACATTTTAATCAAAGGACCCATTTTCTGCACTTGACAGATGAGTGGGTGGAGCTGCACAGGGGTAAGGATAAGACAAATGACAACATATGACATTATCTGTCCTGCCTCTTGGATGTTATAGATTTCAACCCTCCAAAGCACATACGTTTACTTACTTTTGATCTACTTTCGTCTGGGACAACTGGAGGTCGTCCGTCTAATATTATGAACGAATAACGCAGAGAAAAAGCGCCTCATAGGAGCATGTATGGATTTTCTCACTCGCCTATATGTTTGATTGCTGGTCAAAGAGCTCAGTTCAGTTCAATGTAATAATGCTTTCACCTGACCCGGGGTTGCCATGGAGACTGCTGAACCGCTGACTCTTTCACCGCCGATCCGAACCACAATTCATCTCTATTAATCACAATATCAATACTTACGGGGTTATTATATGGACATATCGGAAAGTATAGAAATAAAAGAGAACATGGAAAGGACAGAGAAATAAATGACCAGTGCTGAAGGGGTCGAAAGAGCATTTTCTTTGGTTGAATTAGCTCTGGCTTTGTCCCCTGGATTGAAGGAACAACTTGTACGACTGCATAACCTAGTAGAGAATTGAAAGGAAATTCATAAGTGCTAATAAGACTTAAAGCTGTTCTGATTTTCTGAAAAGGCAGTGATATAGACAAGAGTGCTTTAACTAATGTAAACACGCTTTGAAGGTAGTGTCACATTTGGATGGCTTCTTCTCTGCAACACTTGTCAACACTTGAGAGGTATCATCATTATAATTTTCTCAATTACCCGTTTCTGTATTTTACAAATTCACGCAAGCACAATCCGCAATTTCTAGGAAGGTGGGATATGTATTTATTTATTTTTTACTTACAGCTACATTGTGCACCTCCTAGGGTGATACGCATTTAACCTACTCTAACCACGAAGCCTAAAGAGAGGGCACTCTTGCCTCACAGCAAGAAGGTCCTGGGTTTGATACCCAGACAGGCCTTTCTGTGCGGAGTTTGCACAGGATGGATTTCCTCCGGGTGCTCCGGTTTCCCCCATCGACCCAAAACATGCACTTTAGGTGACGTCCTCCAGCCAGTTCATTCTGACCATTAGCCTGCCTCCAAATCTGGAGATGGGTCCCTTGCTCCTGACGGATTGCCTCAGCAGCATCGAAGGATGGGTCAAATGCAGAGGACAAATTTCCCCTTGGGGACAATAAAGTTCACCTTAACCTTGAAGTTGTTCACCTTGACCTTAAACCTTAACCTTGTCTTATTTGAGTTTGTTCAACACATAATAAATACCAAAAAAATATTTTCCTTTAGATAGCAAGTATTGATGTGTAGCGGGTCCTGAGAGTGCACTAAAGAAAGTTACTTGGTTGTTTCAGCTCACATAAATGATAATAAAATAAAAATAAATTGTTTTTTAATGGAATTATTGTTCTGTTTTATGATTCTAGATAACAAATAATTTAGTATCGGTATCGAAAAAAGTATCGATCTGGTACTGGTGTCGCAAACCAAGTATGGCTAAAGTACTGGTATCGAAAAACATTCAACCCAGCCCTACTCTTGTGTGTGCAACGCAACTCAACCTCCGCAATAATTCAGAAACCAGGAATTACATACAGCGAAAACTTAAAAGCATTTGAAGCAAATGAAAAAAAGGCCCACGTTTTTGTCTTGATTCCTTTCTCCGAGCATTAATCCTGAATCGGTCTCACCTGGCCAGCGTTGACACAGTAGTCATCGTTGCACCTGCACCCTATAATAATGTATGCAAATAGCAAAGGAGGACTGTCTATTTGGTGCCTGGGTGTTATTTAGCTGCTGTAGTTGATTCTTTTTCATGGTATGGACATCTGGATAGAGAGATGGTCACCGAAGCGTGCGAGACCACAGCTCTAGTGTGCAATTACAGCAGCTCCGGGCCGAGCCGAGCCCGTATAAGAACAGCAGTTTGATTGCATCTATCTCATTTCAGCCTCCTACAGAGAGAGAGAGCCTTTCACCTGAGAGATGCTTAATTATCACTATCTGCTATTTCAGGCTGTTCTGCTGGCCACACGGCACCGCGCAAGAAAATATCACGTGGAGCAAGTATAGGGAGATAAAAGCCTGCCAAACAGATGATGTAACAGAGGGTCTAGTGAACTGATAACAGTGTTTGTAGCTTTTTAAATAATGTCCTGAGCATTTCAATAAAACGTTTAATTCCATCCACCAAAAACGAGACATTTTGACCTTGGGGATGGAAATATTCTGACTCTATTGCTGCTGATAGGTCTTAATGTAGTGGCTAGCTTTCTGGCCTCACACCAATATGGTCTTGTAGTCAAAGTGGGGCCTTTCTGTGTGGAGATTGCATGTTCCCCTTGTGTCTTTGTATCTTTCCTTCTGCAAAACCAATAGAAAAACATGTACAAGACTCCGCCGTAAAACTAATTCTGAACCTCAACAATTTTCCGTGTTACAAAAGGGTTGAATGAATAAAAATGTAATTAAAATTTTGCTGACGCCAAGTGGCAGCTCTAATATTGTTATCTAAGTCCAAAACTTTGCTTTTACTTGTTGCTGAATGGAATAACATAAATAAATGTCAAATTGAAGTTGACAAATGGCTCCAGTTCAGTACTTTTTTTTTTTCTTTTTTAATATAATAAAAGCCTACAGGAGAGATACTGCTGTCTGTGGGTCGACCCAGGACATAAATACAACAAGCTGGTGGTGCTTTAAATTTCCACTGGTGTTATAAATAGAATAAATCAAATTGCAGTGCTTTTATTCAGACAGTTATGTTCTGAGTGTACTGTAGCTGTATTGTAAGCAGTCAGACACGCAATTGAATTACCCTCATTTAAAATGCTTTTATCTTCTCTGCAGCCTCCGGATAAGGAAGGGGGTCTGCCCAAACAAGTGGGCAACAAGACGGAGTGCGGCCTGCTGGGACTGGTGCTGGATCTGAAGAAAGACTACCAGCCGATCAGGAACCAGATTCCCGAGGAGAAACTCTACAAAGTCTACACCTTTAACTCGGTCCGCAAGTCCATGAGCACCGTCATCAAACTGTCCGACGGGAGCTTCCGCATGTACAGCAAAGGCGCCTCGGAGATCGTCCTCAAGAAGTCAGTCTCATTTCATTCCATCTATGTATTTCACTTTTTAGGGATTGTTGCTATATAATTTAGCAAAATTCACCATGAGGTAGACAGTACTCAGCTCTATAGACTAGTTCTTAAGAATTGGCCTTTGATATATTTAGGAGCCGTGGATCCCTCCCCACTGTGGTTCTCCTCAAGATTTTCCCGTTTTTCCCAAGGGGTTTTGGGAAAAGGAGGAGGGTCTAAGGGTGGGGGATTCTCTAGGCTTATTTTTGTTTAGATATTACATTTGTTTGTGACATTTCATTTGTTTGATTATTTTCCTTTCGATATTGACTTGTTTTTGGGTGTCTGTAACGTCTCTTCAGATGACTCCTATTGTAATATTAGGCCATAGAAAAATAAATGGATTGATTGACACTTTGCTGTATTCTCTTTGCCTAACACAGATGCAATCACATCCTGAATGAAGTTGGCGAGGCCAGGGTCTTCCGTCCGCGGGACAAAGACGAGATGGTGAAGAAGGTGATCGAGCCGATGGCGTGCGATGGGCTTCGAACAATCTGTGTAGCGTATAGGGACTTCCCAGGCTCCCCTGAACCCAACTGGGACGACGAGAACAACATCCTCAACGACCTCGTCGCCATCTGCGTGGTGGGCATCGAGGACCCCGTCAGACCAGAGGTACGAGCTTTATACTCCTAAATAGTTTTATGAATACTTCAAAACTAGTACTGCTATACTGTGCCTAATATATTCAGAGTACTATTTTAAAATGAGTTACAGAATTTTGTGTATCTTTATAGTTTTGTAATATTCCCTGCCAAAATGAATTACTACTCTCCTCCTAAAACTGTTTCTACAGAATTTGACACATTAGGTTAATCCTACAGCTGGGATTAACCTAATGTGTAAAATATTTCCTCTGTAGAGACATCAGTGTGACCTGTACCATCCTCTGCTTGTGTATGTGGCCACCAATACTATAAATAACACTATTGTTTCTTCAATTGTATGATAAGGCAAACTTGTACTTTAGAAGGCTACTGCTTCCCTACTGCATAGAAGCTGTAATGTTTTACTATCATCCTTTTTCTTATGTATGTTGAATTTTAAATCACATTTCACGCTGTAGGCTTGCTGTTGGTTTGACATCATTTTAGCAGTCCCAGATACACATGGGAAAGTCAGTTACACGACAAATGTCAATGTTGTAGCATTAGTACAGAGTGTGTGACTGTGTGTGGGGGTGTCTTATGTCACAGCGACAAAAGCACAGAAAAGACTTAGCAGCTGCACAGGCTTCACTAGACTCTGATGACACAGGCAAATCAAGAAAAGAGAGATAAATGTAAATGTACATATACTATAAAAATACATGCAGCATTTAAGTTGATAGATACTTTATCATAAGCGTTTTCAGCTGCATTTTACAAACTTAAAATAAACTCTCTGGACAGGTGTGAAAAGAGATTGAAAAAAGTATTTTCCAACTGTTCTTTTTCTACTAGGCTTATCCTCCAACTACCGAACAATAAACCTAGCATAAGTTCTGGACAAGGTTCCCAGACTTCGCAGTGTGGTTGCTCACTTTGGCGACATTGTAGCAAGACAGTTCTGGGTTCGATTCCCAGGCTGCTTGGGGAATGTCTGTGTGGAGTTGGCATATTTTCTCGTGTGTCTGTGTGCTCCGGTTTCCACTACCACTAAGTACATGTAAAATTGGCTGGTAGTCTGTCTTGTATGGAGCGTATATGAAATTGTCCAGATGCAAAGTGCTTTGTGAGTATGTCTGTGAAATGTGCTATATAAATAAAGCTCTTCTTCTTCTGCTTCAGCCTCTCTTTGAAGGTTGGGCACAGAGGATATTTTTTTTTGTTGCAATGACAGTAGCTGCTGTTTATTTATTGCTGCAGCAACACTTGAATTAGAGTCAGAAGTAGGATTAATTGTAGTTGTGGTGTCCCAAATGTAATATTGTTCTCATCTAGTTTTGCCATATATTGTGTGCCAGTCTTTCTCATATTAAAGCGTGTGCCGTTGGATTTTATTGAGTATAGGATTTGTGAGAGGTGCCGGAGTAGAATGTGGCTGTGGTATTGTTACCCAGCTGAAATAAGCTGCGGGTCTGTCAGCTCCTGTCCAGGTAGAGCCGTGCTGTAAAGTACTGTAAGTGACTGCTGCATAATTCAACTCCCCTTTCATCTGTACCATCCCCCTGCTTGCTCTCTTCTCGCTGGCCTCGTCTCCTCCTTCCTCTCTGCTCTCCCGATGGTTCCTCTGCATCGCCTTCATACATGTGATGTATGTGAACGCTGCCTTTCAACTCTTCAGTCTCCCTGCGCATACATGGTTATGTAAGCAAGTGATTGAGTGAAACAATTATGCAAATGCTGTTACCTGATTACCTGATATCCCGGAAGACCTTTGCTGAAAGTGCGTGTAATCTTCCTCAGGTGGTACTTATGGTCATCTGCAATTTTAGATTCTATTCATTTTTCATTTGTGATTTATATCATTAAGTTATTTATTTCATCTTTTTCTGATTTAGACATAGTTTACACCCAGTTTAGACATAATCTAGTCCAGATTTACTGTACTTTAGATCATGTGTCCTGATTTGAGCTAGATCTTATGTAAAACTAAAGAAGCAGGTAGAAGAAGGTAGATACTTCTACTAAAATAGGTGCAGAGAATATCTTTTTCATTTGATGCCTTCAGTTTCCCAAGACAACAAAAGTTACTGGCCTGATACTACTGAACTGAATGACCCAAACTACTTGTTTTGCTCAATGAAATGTCCTTTTTTGGAATTCATGCACTTAAATATATTAAATAATGGTTGTAGATAATGACTGTTGGCATATTTAAGATGTATCATTCAGGCTTTTCTGATGCATACAAGTAAACCACTCGCTCGTACTCCACACACTCGTAGCGCCTGATTAACTAAACATTTGCTCATGTGCAAAATAGATATAATGCTAAAGTGGTGCAGAGTAAAAGGCCACAGCACAATATTGTAAAATGGTAAATGGTCACATTTATATAGCGCTTTTCTACCTGCTTTAGGCTCAAAGCGCTTTACATCAAGGAACCACTCACCTATTCACACTCTCATTCATACACCAATGTACGCAGACACTGGAGGCAAGGTGGGTGAAGTGTCTTGCCCAAGGACACAACGGCAGTGTACACCTGCAGGGATCGAACCGCTAACCCTCCAATTACAAGACGACCCGCTCTACTGTCGCCCCAATTGTTTTACGATATTGCAGATTTGCACCACTAATGGTATAAATAAGGGCTGTGTTCAATATATCGTTGCAGAGTACTTGACAATACATGTATCGTATCGAGACACCTGTATCGTGATACGCAAATAATAAAATAAAATAATTGAACATGCTTGTTTGACCCCTTGGCTAATTCAGAACGCATCACAACAGACACACCAACTACTACAGTAACAGGTTTAACTTATATTTAGTACACTAAAGATATTTTTTCCCCCGTTTCTTTGGAATAAGTATTGTATTATGGACGCTGTACCATGATACACTTGTATCGCGGTAAGTATCGTCTTGTGGACCCTGTATCAGGATACGTATTGCATTGTGATGTTGTTGTCAATACCCAGCCCTATAAATAGTTTTGCTATTAAATTGTATGCACTAATTTGAAGTACGTGCAATTTTACACCTGGCTTAGTAAATCAAATCCATAGTTAGGCGGAGATGTCTTGTCCACATAGACAACAAGAGTGAGTTAGAACAGCAAACACTTTCTCGGCTCTTAGCAGCAGCAGAAGAAGAAAAAATAGATGCTATACAACATCCACCTTTGATTATGAAGAGTAATAGGTTGTAAATAGTTGAATTAGGCAGTAGTTTTTTGTGTAGTTTTTATAGTAGAAAATTACAGCACTCGGTGAAAAATCAGTCCTTAATGATGCTACCTTAATGATTTCTTTCCACTTGACTAACTAATTATTTTTTCACACCTACTGAAGTCCATGATTAAAAAGCATGATGTCTTGAGTAACAGAAAAAGCAGACAACTTTGCCCCCCGTGCTGAAGGTCACCCACTCCGGTAAACATGTTTCATCTCTGTTTATTAGTGTCTCATTTCATCCGCCGCAACGTGACACTGTCTTAATAAGTGGCTGCTCCGGCGAGACACAGGACAGGAACAGGAAGAGCAGCAGAGGCTAAACACAGAAAAAGAGAGCGAGGAAATGGAGAGTGTAACTGTATCTGCGTTTGAGACACAAGACTCTCACCTACTGCCTTCTCCCCGCTTCCTCCGACCCATCCATTGTATTTTTAATAGGCCCCGGCTCTTCGCGGTGCTTGGATGACCAGTCAACCCGAGCAGTCAGACTCCCCGAGGTGAAAGGGGCAGAGGCAACCACAGTTAGGCAGCCGGCAACATGATATCATCCCGGTCAAAGGGGAAAAAAACAAGACTGTAGTGAGCGCTAGCTTTCCAGGAACATTATTTGTTATGGGACTGTTGTGGGTCTAGAGTACATACTAGTACAAAACAAGACTAAGTTAGGATTACTGCGATATCATTAAAGCAGCGTTAGCCAACAGGAAGATACAATAAGAGAAGCCCTTTTTGTTCCACCATGGGGAAATTGTATTGTTGCAACATCTAAAGCAGTGGCTCCCAAAGTGTGGGGCGTAGCAAGACACTGAACCTGCGATGTCCAAGATGTAAAAAACAATTAAATTGTTTTTGTGTATTTCAGGGGTTGGCAACATCAGGCCTGGGGACTAAAGTCTGCAGTTTTTTACATCTAGCAGTGTTTCCCATTAATAACGGAGACAATGAATGGCGGCCTCCCATGGTCTCCCATACGTCACCATAGTCTAAAAACAAGCTAAGCAAGACATTTGGATTGGAAATCACAATTCATGTGCTTCTTGTCTGAATATAAACACATAAGATTAACTATGCTGTCCAAAAATGTACAATGTACAATGTTAAAATTTTACTCCAAAATACCTAATATGATTGTTTTCTACTAATTATTCTAGTTGGACACAGATTATGTGCAATTGTCTGGAACAACTAATTATTCCCAAATAAAGAACTGGAAAACAAGTAAATACTAGATAATGGTGAAAATGGTCATAAATAAATGTATAAACATTTATATAGCGCTTTTCCTCATTTATTATTTATTTCATACAGTTAAAACAAACAAATACAGTCATAGCCTCCTTGATCAAAAATGAAAAGGAGCAGAAAGAAGTAACTTATAATATCTGCACCCTATCAACCCTCCCATTACAAGACGACCCGCTCTAGCAGTTGCGCCACTGTTGCCCCAAATGTATAGTATACATCTGGAAAAGTATAAATGCATTACGTATATTAGTATTTTCAGTACATGTTCAGGTAATAAGAAACTTCACAGAAAAGCTTTTAAATGGAAATGAGAATATAAATGCGAAGACGTTTCGAAAAATGGCTAAAGATGCAGGTACAGTTGCAACCATCAGTCAGATCCCACCAGCGCCGCAGGGCTACATTAGCAAAGTGAAAAACTACGCAGTATGTATGTGATGTCAGTGCGGGGTATGGGAGCGTCTATCTGTATTATTAATAGGAGGAATAAACTGTACAATATAAGCTACAGAGTGGACGCTGGTGATTTTTCTGGAGATATTGTTTGAGATGATAAATATATTGGTGTTATCTAGTCACTTCCACAAAATACATTTCAATAAAATGATATTATGTTGTAGTCTGGTAACAGTAGTAGTGTCAGCTTGGTGGAAGCACACATAGCAAAAAATGTGTTTGGTAGAAGAAGGATCAACACCAACTGCATATTTGCTCAGTAATGAAGAGCAATTCCACCTGAGTCATATTGTTGCAACAATCTTGAGCGGAGTTGGTAATTACATTTCTGGCTTTTATTCATTAAGAACTTCTGCGCCCACGTTATCGATTTATTTTCTCACACGGAAACTTACAAAACCATTACTTAACTCCGGGCGCAGCATCACGCCTCATTAAAATGTACAGTAAACATGTGCTCGGCGCGATGGATTAGTCCGCTCTTTCATCTCCCTGTACGTTATATGCACATGTGCTGGGGAGTTCAAACCACCTCCTCCCATGTGTATGTAGGCTACGCACGGGCGAAGGATGCTTTCTGCCGCCTGCGTGTGCTGCCGCTGAGAACGCCGGTCCTCATTTGTTTATCCGTGGGCAGGAGAGCGCACTTCGCCCACATCCTGACCCCTGACACCAAGAATGTATGGGTCTGAATTAATACTCCTCGCACTGCCTCCGCGCCAAATCACCCTCCATGCATTTGCATCTATATTTATACGCGCAAATGTGTGGAGGGAAAGGGTTCAAGTTTGTAAACGTAATTATATTTTCTGGTTGTAGTGCTAGTAGTAATGTGGCAGTGTTCACGTGACTAGTTTCAAATTGAGTTGGTGGGCAGGTAGGGACTCCATGATGGTAACTAGAGGAACTGCCATTTTATCTATTTCATTTCATTTTATTTATTTATTTCATTCAGAAGTAAAAGCAATAAACAACAAAACTGTCAAATTAATGCAGCTTGAATGAAAGGGAGGAGAAAGTGGAGCGATGATACTCTAGTTATGATACTCTTAGTTACTTTTACAAAGTCTTTACATCATTTTAAGAGAAAAAAAAACAAAAAGCAAAGAATCAAGACACTCCTCCCACAACATGTTCTCTATTTAAAAAAAATTTGGGGGGGGGCTAATGCATATTGAAACCCGTTGCTAGTGTCTTCCACGTGTGTCGACTCCAACAAGTCTTTCTCAAGGCTTGTTGAAAATGTAAATAGAGAATTGATGTTGTGGGAGGAGTGCCTTGGTTCTTGTTTTTTTTTTTTTCTCTTGAATGTCTGTCCCACAACACCAAAGAGCAACCCCCCTCCAAAAAACAAAATCTACTTTTTGTTATGGTACTGACTTCCCGAGCACTTTGTTTCTAGTTTTTCTCACTTTACATAATGTCTTCTAAAGCTGGCCACACACCACAGGATTTAAAATCTTTTGAGATTTAAAATCTCACACTTAAGGACAGACTTAAGGACAAGCATACACACATGAAGAGTCTAGGCACAGATCATGGCATGAGAGAAAGTTTTATTGAGTCACGGCCACGCCTCCTCAGACTCAGAAAGACTGAAAAATCTGGCTTAAAATCCTGTAGTGTGTGGCAGCTTTAGACTATTACAGCATTTACAATACAATAGTTGTCCCAGATAATTGCACATAATCTGTGTCCAACTCTTTCTGCATTTAGAGTTTGCACATGTATTTACATTTTATTATTCATTTAGAGTGTTTACAATTTTTCAAAATACAAAACCTTCATTTTTTTCCCCAGATATTTGATCAACTGTAATTTTCATACTTTTTATACTACTACAGTAGCTTTTATGTGTTTCTTGATGATAGTTATTGCCTCTTTTACCTGGTTTACGGCTAATATCTCATTATTGAGCTTTTACACATGAAACAAAAACTTCTCTTCCAGCACATGTATAGGAAATACAAATAATATTCTCATAAAGAAGTTCACAAGTGGTGACAGTATTCAAAAACATGTGTGTGATTTTCGTCAGATGGAAGGACGTTTAGACAAAAGATTAATATAAATCCAAACACTACTAAATAAAAACTGTCTCTCCCATATCATTGCATTGACACATGCTCTCCAACTGAGATTCCCCATTAGAAGTGGTAGTAGTGGAGCAGTAGAAGCAGCAGCAATAGTATTTGTAGTATTAACAATGTGAATAAGAGAGGCGAACTGTCAAACAACCCAGTAAAGTTGACAACTTTGAAAAGTTTAATAATGCAATAATATTCCAGGACAAACAAGTAGTAATAAGGTGCACTATGTAACTCATCTCAAAGCCACCAAGCACTCATTTGAGGACAGTGAAGTTAAGGTTTTATCGAAAGAAAGTAGATGGTTCGAGAGGTGTCAAAAGGGGTCTTTCCACAGGCGCGGTACGGAGCGGCGTGGAGCGTTTTGTGCGTGAGTCCATAGCCTTAAGTGAGCCGCCCCGCTCCCAAAAGGGGGTCCAAGCCGCTCCCTCCACGGGCCATTTCAAGACCAGGTCCCAAGCGGTCTGCGATCGGAGCGGTTTGGGAGGGGTGAAGGGGGAGCTCTCGATATGCACAGACGTGTAGGATTTAGATGAGGGAAATGCATTTGACCAAATACTACAAGCCTAAAAGTAGAAACAATTATAACTTCATCTTATAAACCAAGCCTGACCTGTTTAGTGCTGTGTTCTGTGAGAACTGCAACTTACATTTGAGCTAGAAATAAACTAAAACCAAGCTAACTTGTAGGGGTGTAACATGTAAGTTTTAGTCCATATTTTATAAGCTCAGCGGCACATCCAACAGTAGTGTGTTGTCTCTCACTTACCGCTAAAGGGAAGGCTGCAGAGGTTAATCCAAAAACACATTAAATCAGCGTAGACTTGTATCAACTCCAGTGCAGTGGTCCCAACAAATGCTTAAAAATCCAATTTTGGTCATAATCCTTCTTCTCCGCACAATTTAAGGTAA
>OMNZ01045544.1:0-10002 GCA_900303255.1 Lesueurigobius sanzi | reverse complement strand
CTTAGTGTATTACCAACAGTGACCTTGGAAACAGTGGTCCCAGCTCTTTTCAGGTCATTGACCAGCTCCCCCCGTGCAGTTCTGGGCTGATTCCTCACCTTTCTTAGCATCATTGAGACCCCACGAGGTGATATCTTGCATGGGGCTCCACTCCGATTGAGATTGACCGTCATGTTTAGCTTCTTCCATTTTCTAATGATTGCTCCAACAGTGGACCTTTTTTCACCAAGCTGCTTGGCAATTTCTCCGTAGCCCTTTCCAGCCTTGTGGAGTTGTACAATTTTGTCTCTGGTGACTTTGGACAGCTCTTTGCTCTTAGCCATGCTGAATGTTTGGGTCTTACTGATTGTATGGGGTGGACAGGTGTCTTTATGCAGCTAACAACCTCACACGGGTTCATCTGATTCAGGATAATACAGTGGAGTGGAGGAGGACTTTTAAAGGCGGACTAACAGGTCTTTGAGGGTCAGAACTCTAGCTGATAGACAGGTGTTCAAATAGTTATTTTCAGCTGCATCACACGAATAAATTGTTAAAAAATCATAGATTGTGATTTCTGGATTTTTCTTTTTAGATTATCTCTCACACAGTGGACATGCACCTACCATGAAAATTTCAGGCCCCTCCATGATTTCTAAGTGGGAGAACTTGCAAAATAGCAGGGTGTTCAAATACTTATTTTCTTCACTGTAAATCCTGCCTGCAAAAGGTGATTTCGGGTGACTGTAGAGCCAGTTACATAAGACCGTTTAGTGTGGGTAAACAAACTAGGACTACTACTGTATAGAGCATTTATCTAATGCTAAACATACTCCAACAACATCGCTATTTTCTCTCAATTGTAGCATAGTTGGGCTAAATCTTTGTTCTGTCAGTTTCAGGGTAAAGGAAATAATGGGCTGAAAGTTTAATTTTAGAACCATTAAGGACATATTAGTTGGTCTCACTGTTGCCAAAACACAATTACATTTTAGTAGGGTTGGGTGCCGTTAAACGATAAACGAACAATGGTTTTAGGCACTAATCGTATTGGAGAAGGTACCGAAAACTGTTACCGAAAAAATATAATACAATTTTTAGTCTTTTATTGAATACATTACCATTATTGTTCGGTTTTATGGTTTATCCGACCAATAATTCAGAATAGTTATCGGAAGTATTGTAAGTTTAACAAATAGGCCAGTACAAGATCTACAACTCTTAGGTTTTTAAAAGGGTAAAAAAATCCCCAAAATAATAATTCAAGTAACTGTTTTATTATTACATTTTACTCCTCCAAAAAGACATAGAAAGCACAATGTCACAGTTACAAAGGCCACAAGCACAACATGTGTTTGTGTAGAACAGGGGTCTCCAACCTTTTCTATAGTGTCTGTCAGCTACAATAACGCAACAATAATGGCAGCGAGCTTCTTATGCTTCGAATAAACTATGCAACTTAAGTGGAATCAACCTGTAACCAAGTTAACCATGTTATTTCGACACTATTTCACAAAAAAAAACTTGAGTTTCCCCTTTATTCTTTACCTAAATGTTCGGAGAGTGTGAAATGTAAATGTAAAAACAAAGAAAAAACACAGTGGCTATGCATATAAAAATTTGACTTATGTATGTAGAAATGTAGAAAATCCATTGGCAAGCTACTTCGAAAGGGCTGGCAGGCCACTGGTAGCTCCTGAGGATCTGTTTGGAGATCCCTGGTGTAGAAGGTTTCACAGTGCGGATTGCCTGTTAAGTGTCTACCCAGATTATATTGTAACAAAAATGAAATATTCCGCAGTTATTTCTGTCTGTGTTTCACTTGAAATCTTTAAAAAGGAAAGCAGTGAGCCAAAACACATCCAGACGTCTTTGTTTTTACTTTTCGCCTCTTCCGTTTCCAATTTCCTTGGGGAAAGACTGAGATGTAGCTTCTGTGAAACAACATTGTTCTTAAATGTGGTTTACAGTGGCTTATTCTTAAGAAATATAACACAACTTAACATCTACTTCAGCAAAAAACACAGGAAGAGCCTTAACCAGAAATACTTTTTTTCTTAACTTTCTCAAGTTTTGCATAACATTTCAGTGAGCAAAAAAAATGAAGAAATCAACTGATTCAGATCTAAATGTCAACTTAGGACTTGTTAGCACTGGTCGGGGCCATTAAATTTGTGCTAAAATGGGATTAGCCACCCTCCCTGTCCTTTTCTCAGCCGGGACCATACTGGAGTGGAGGCCAGTCGCTGCCTGGCAACCAGATCAACACAGTCAATGCTATGAGCGCAGAAATTCAACACACACATACACGGGAGCGCTACCACAAAATGACTTACTAACTTTAAGTGAACTCCCAACTCGCAAGGACGAGATGAATCACTATGACTGAAAACCATAAACAACCATTTAAGAGATTTGACGTCAAGTTAAAACGTGTGATCAATGCCCGTAGGCTATTAGTTTAGACGAGGGTGTGGGCCCAACACAAATATCACAAAAAATAGGACCTAGGAGGATATCACACACAGAAAAGCAAGGCAGTTAATTAAAAAAAAATCTCCGGAGCTGTCTTTGAGCCATCATTACGGTATGAGGGAAATCTGAGTCACTTGGGGGAAGCCGCACATTGCTCCTTCTCGACTTGAATCACAGTAACATGGAAGAAATCAGGCTGCGGTGAGTTCCAACAGTGAGGGCCGCTACAGTGCAAGGAAACGCTCCATTGCAAAGGAATTATTCCAAACTTTGACTGGTAATTTGGCCATCTTCTTAAGACACAAAAGTTTAACAATACACTCCTTTTTACATTGAGATCAATAAAATCATCTTATCAATATTAAACATTAAGTTATACCTTCCATTTTCAACACTGTAGTCCTATAAACTTGAATTCCCAAGATAAAATGTGAACAACCTTTTCCAAGTTTAATAAATAGTAGTACTGAATCTGTTCCATCTTGTCTCTTTTCAGTTACAAAACCGCATTTTCCATTGGAGTTGAACAGTTTCTGAACTTGGCAACTAAATAGTGGTAACAAGCAAACACAGATATGTAACAATACACATCAAAAAAGAATAACATGGATAATCTGCCAAATGTGTTTGAAATACACTGGCCAAATGAAAACACTGTGATGAATATGTTAAATCTTGATAAGAATAGTTGCTTAGTTTCCCTATTTCTGTAAAGGGAAACTAAACTAAAACAATGAAAACGTGGGTATTTGGAGTATTTTGGGTCTTAGAGCAGTGCAAAAAATATCAGTTGATCATTTATTTTTGATAGATTTGATTAATAGTCATATGATCAATGCTTCAATGAAACTATAAACTGCAAAGTGTTCATATTATCATTTGAAATGTATGAAATTTAATGCTTTGAAGTTGTGTCCCAAAGCTACACCAGAAAAACTCAATTACCCTGTTTAATGCAGCTCATATGACTCCAACAAAAACTGCTCTATATGGCAGGATATTGCAGCGAACACAGCAGTAATGATGAGTAATTCATCGAAAATAATCTAAATCGCAATCTCAATGTTGGTCAATCTCAATCATCGTCAAGGGGATTTTTAATCATCACCAATTCTGTGCCAGGAACATCATGTGGCTTCAAGTTTAGAATGACTAAAAACTATAATCAAACATTTTGGGATTTGACGTCAAGTTAAAATGTGTGATCAATGACTGTAGGCTATAGTATAGATATAGGTGTAGGCCCAACACAAATATCACAAAAAATTGGACCTAGTATATCACACGGAGAAAATGAAGGCAGTTAATAAAATAAATCTATGGAGCGGTCTTTGAGCCATCATTACGGTATGTGGGAAAACGGAGTGATTTTTGTGTTTTGTCCTGGGGGGAAAACATTCATTCATTTACTGTTTACACTTTATTCTAAAAGTATTTCTTGTCTATTGCCATGATTGAATCATAATAGTAAAAACTTAAATGCGGTTTTAGAATTAAAAAATACAATGCAGTACAACCAAGCTCTAGCAGTCACTCTTGCGGAAATCAAGATTGATCAACAAGGCCAAAAAAAATCATGATTATTATTTTAATAATTTTTTTCTTCCCAGCCCTAGTCAGCTGATCAGTCGACCTAGGAATGAATGGGAGGTAAAAGTTCTTACAGGGCAGACAGCCTCGCATGTGCTTCTCATTAAAACACCGCTTTTGTTGTCGTAAATTTCTCACTTAGAACACGTAAAACATGGCGTTATCATGTCATCACATCCACTACCAAAGAAAGGCTGTATCTCTCATCAACTTCCCGTTTGGCCAACATTCATCATGATTGAGTAGTTATGAAACTAACAAACTAATCACTCTACCACCATCCTTCCTTCCTTCCTTAGTAGACAGTATCTTTAGTTAGACCTCCCCTGCCTTAACTCCCCCAGTGTCTATTTCTGCCTGTTGCCCGGCGTGCAGGGGTGTTGCAGAATGCAGGGCATGTTGAAGTGGGTGGTATTTTTGGGGAGGGGGGATGGGGTGTGGTCTGCTGTTCCCATGAGACGTCTCCGAACGCTGCCTCTTCTTCCCTCTCTCCCGCTCCCCCTCGCCTCGTAACCTTTTAACCCTCTCAGTGTCCACTTTGATTTATGGAAACAGGAGGTCTCCCCCTTTTTTTTTTTTTGTTCAGCGCGCGGGAGCTAGCCTCTTCACCCATGCGCCGGACTTGTTCAGCTCTGACAGATACACTGGCAAAAGCACTCTAGAGGAGCCAATAAAACTTAAAAGGCCTTAAAGTGGACTATGTGTTAAAGCGGGAGGAGGAGCCAGCCCATGCGGTACGCCGTAATGCATCAGCAATCACATTACAATCACTTTTCAGAAGGATTAGCCGTAGCTGTTACCAATGACTACATTGGACAGGACATCATCCATTTTTCCACTTTAACAAACATGTAAAAAGTTATACCATTGTTTAACCCCTTAAACCCCAGCGTGCCAAATTTGGGTCCTGTAGGGTATAAGAGGTTAAAGCTGTTTTGGTTGACAGTCCATTCAGTCACAAATTAATCTAAGTGGACACTTCTAACAAAAGTAAGCACCATCTTGAAGGCCAAATTAACCTCTTAAACCCTATAGGACCCAAATTGGGCACTAAAAGCGCTCTCCTTCCCCTTTCTCTTTCCTTCCTCTCTCTCCCTTTCCTCTCTCTCTCCTTCCCCTCTCTCTCTCTCCTTCCTCTCACCCTCTTTCCTTCTTCTCGATCTCTCCTTCCCCTCTCTCTGTCTCTTTTCTTCCCCAGGACCCAAATTGGGCCTGTTGGGGTTTAAGAGGTTAAGTGAATATAATGATGAGATTTAAGACCATACGAGCAGGGATGTTTGTGTTTTTCCATTTTCATTCATTCATGGAGTTCATTTGGTCTCGGATTAAGATGACTCCTGTTGTGATATTGGGCGGTACAAAAACAAATCGATTGATGATAGATTGGTTTATGGGTGTTTTTTTGGTGCATTTCTTTGGCATTTGCAGTCAACTCTTTTAAATTCTCTGGCAGAATATCTTTATAGTTTCATAGCTAAATAAGACTCAATAAAATATCTATTCATCGCAAGAAGATCTTTGAACATAATGTAAGCAAGGGCTGTCCAAGCTTGGTCCATTCTAGACGGAGGGCCGCAAACTTAAATAAAAGAATTGACAGTTTATTTACACAATTGGATATGGAGATAAATGTATTGGTTAAAAGCACAGGTGGAGCTTATCTGGAAATTTGGAGAAAAGTAGCCAGTTCACTAGTGATCAATTAGATAATCACAAATGAATAGAGCACTGTTGAATATAAAGCCTATACTGGCAACTTTACATGTACTTTCCTGTGCCACGCCCACTTCACCATCCTCCCATCACATCTGGAATAATTTATTTCAATGATGCAGAAAGATGGCTGCATTCAACTCAAAAGTAATCACATGGAAGCAAAGAAACTGCTACGGTCAATCCATTCATGTTAACGTTCTTGAAATATAACCTTTATCAACATACAGCTGTTACATGAGACTTAAATTCATGCTCTTGTTCTTGGACTCAAAGAAAACTTCTAAGTGTTGTTGTTGTTAGCTTTTTCTTTCAATTTTACGTCTCAAAAAGAAATGTGTGCAATGAGGTCACTTCTCATAAACTCCCCCTAAATCTAGCTAGATCCCAGCACCAACTGTCACCACTGACTGCCAGTGTTATTTATAATTTCAGCTTTGTACTTTCACTTTTACTTCGATGATATTTAAGACACATCAATGGGGACAAGGTTATTTTTAAAGGTCTACACAGTGCCCATTCCAGATCATCCAATACTCTCCTAGTTATTCATGGTTGTAATTGATTAACTTTTGAAGACACATCTCATGGTTGTTGTCATAGGCTGCTAGTCGGGAACTCACCTCTGGCTCGTGGTTTCTGGGACAGGCAGAGGCGCAACTCAACAATAAATGCTGCTTTAATTGATATATTCACATCAAGTACGCACCACTTCCGAGCAACACTAGGACTTCATCCAGATAAGTCAGGACTAAAACGTGTCTACAGTTTATACAGGTAGCAGCAAAATACATTTTCATGCCATTTTAATGCACCACAACTATAGATTTCATGTCTAAAGATTTGCACTCAATCAGAATTCAAAAGCAAAATTGGATATAATGGGTAACTTTTGAGCAATAAATATAGGAACAAACCAGGACAAAACCAGGTCTAAACCCAAGGACTCAATCAGAAATAAACCAAGAGAAAACTGGGTCTGAATCAAGACTAAACCTGGACAATATCACAGACTGAACCAGGATTAAACCAGGACTAATCCATGAGGGAAACATGTCAAAAACTCTGGACTGAAACCTAGACTTAGGTTTCCGTCTTAACCAAGACTAAACCACTACGACTCCAGGTCTAAACCCAAGAAGAAGTAGATGGCTTTTGTCGCCTTTAAAAATACACATGAATTGTGATAAAATCGAAATCATGATTTAAACTGCCCAGACCTACATGAAATTCAGATGCCAGTTGGATTGCAATGTAATACTTTTTAATGAGAATGAAGGCCTTTATTCTGGCACAATTAATTGAAGGAGTTTTAACAACCCTTGCGACTGAACAGGGAATAAAATAGACCTAAATTGGGCTATGTTATGAGTAAACTGGGTGCACGTCATGTAACCAGAAAGACATCCCTCTTAATTGTAATAATCAATTATCATTAATCATTTTAATACCCAACCAACGAATAAAATACAGTTGGTATCTTACAACTGTCCTGCCGCTTGCTTGCTTACTTTCTACCCTACATAACCTAAAAGACATGTTACCTGCAGCAACAGTGCATCTGCCACAGCCAGCTTGTTGTTTATTTCCAGCAAAGCCTTCATTATACAAAGCTGTCTGCAACATGTCAGGCTGTCCCCTTAATGCACCGTAACTAACATAATCTGTCCAGACACTGTCCAAGTTACGGGAAGAGTGAGGAAATGGCCAGACGTGGGCAGCAGTTTTGTCTTGATTTAGCAGGTAGCATGGACGAGTGGAATGATAATCTTTGAACTTGGCAAACGATACGCACAAGCTACTTAGTATTCATTTGGCGCAGTAGGTCGGGTGACGTCACAGACTGGCCACAGCCCTTACTGTAAAATGATATTAAAACACAGCAATGCATTATGTAATAAAGGGAAAATAAGATTAGATACAAAACAAGTCCTCTATTGGATGGGATCATGTAGGATGAGTTGATTTAAATTTAAATTAAAAGTACCACAGTAATTCTGATGTCAAAAAGGAGGGTAACTAAATACCCTCATCAAAACGTTTCCATCATCCTCAACCAGCCCTGGGCCTTGAGTCACCAAATGGAAACCACCACGGCCCCTTAAACTCCACCTCCCTCGCGCGCACAAACGCGCACGCACACAAAAGTTGGGTGGAGGATGGAATCCAAACAAAGCCATTCCCCAAAGCCTCAACAAGACGGACTTCACTTTGGCCTGAAAAAACTGGGTCGACAAAGTTTTTTCCCCCCTTACATTGTAGAATAAAATCTACTTTGTTTTATTATGTAATGCAAAGTGCACACATATCAGGACAGTTATGTGGTTATTGCACATTAATAACTGTCAGTCATTTCAAGAGTTCAATCGTTTCTCTGATACTCACAACTTCACTAAAGCTATCAAGACATTACACAGCCACATGGAAATCGGTTCTAAATAACAACCTATGGGAACAATTTAATGGAGTGCACCGTTATGCTGCTGCTTTACGCAACGCGCTAACGCATATTATTTTGAAGAAGAAATGCGAACAAAAGTGTGGTACGAGAATAACACTAAACGTGACACTGATTTTCATTCGTTGCATTGCTGCACACGACGGACAAAACGCATCCGAGCCCGCTCAAGACGAGAAAGGAGGCGGGCGACGCGCACTCGTGGCGTGGTACAAAACAAGGTTGCTAAAGCGGCTATGTTTATTTCTTACCCAGAAGACGAAGTTGAAGAAGAAGAGTAGGTACTTGATACATTTGGTGCAGCCTTCCACACCCATCGTGGCGCGTACGGAGAAGGAGGTAAGATATTGGGAGATATGCGGAGTTAACGGGACGGCGGCAGCAGGAGCAGGCCAGACAGCGTGTTTCAATCTCCACTGAAATCCTCACTGGAGCTCGAAGACAGAGGCAACACCCAACTCCGCCCCCTCCTCCCTCTGAGCTGGACCAAAGTGCTCACTGACACACGGCGCTTCCCACGGAACATGTCACAATAAATGCGTAAATAGATGACCAGTTGGGTTTAGAGGGGGGCTGCTGGAATTGTTGCTGCCTGTCATCTCATGTTAGTCACAGTCAGTGCGATATTAAGATGATGTACTGTAATGACAAGATAAAACCATAAGATGATCATTTGGGGGAGTCTTGTGATATGAATGATAGAGGAGTTTCCTGGACTTCCATTAGTTTCAGACAGGGCCGGCCCAAGCATTCACGGGGCCCTAGGCGGAATTATGTCATGGGGCCCTCGCAAGTTCAATTTCATTCATTTCATAGTCAGGCTGAAGGGTGGCGCCAAAGAGGGGTGGAAGGTGTGACAGATTAAGGTACATGACTAAGGGCCCAAGCTGACAAGGGCCCATAAAGATCAAAATAATGTTTTGCAAATACATATTTTAATTATAACAGCTGGGTTTTTGCAATAATGAATAGTTTATTAGTAATTTGATTAGATTAAAATAGAGGGGCAATCTAAAATTCGATCTATTCTATTTTTCTACTGAATGAAAAGCTGCTGAAAACCACCTTTACTTAAAAATTCAGCGGATTATTGAACTTTATGTTTTAGCCGTAACATTTGCATCTAAATTTGTCTTTTCATTTAAGTGGATATATTTCAATGTGTTAAAGTCTATCAACAAAATTGTCGGGGGCCCAGCTATTTTTTCTTTCATAGGGCCCAGAATACCTAGCAGCGCCCCTGACTCTGTGTTTCATTAACTGGAATATATTTATCCAAAGATAAATATACTGTATAAATGAAACACAGAGTCAATTATTTCAACCTGACTATGTTCAACCTGACTATGTTTGTAAAACAAAAAAGAAATCTAGAAATAAAATGTGTATTTTGCCCTTGATTTGAGTAATTAATTTCAAGAATCGTGCCAGTGGGGTAAGTTTATTACTCTTAAAGAACCATATATTTAATCACACTCAAAATTAGATACAAACCATATTCATTTACTTTAAATAAGAATGTTGTTGATGTGTAAAAAATTGGCCCCACTGGCAAATTCCTTGAAATTAGTGACTCAAATCAAGAGCAATTGAGGAGACATTTGACATTTGAGGGAAATGTAAGAGGCACGCAACACCTGTAGTATAAATGTATGCACTATTGGGGGGGGCCCTGGTGGTCTCTGGGCCCTAAGCAGCTGCATAGTCTGCTTATTATTGGGGCGACAGTGGCGCAGATGGTAGAGCGGGTCGTCCTATGATCGAGAGGTCGGGGATTCGAATCCCGG
>OMNZ01045542.1:3840-15291 GCA_900303255.1 Lesueurigobius sanzi | reverse complement strand
TTATCTAGTACCGTTGTGAATCCCTGGGCGATTTTGTAAAGTGCAGAGTCAGCAGTTTTAGCTAACTTTTTTACACAAATTTTCGACGTGACCTCACATCGCCCCCCAGAGGCCTAGAAGGACATGGCTAGGCTCATTTTAAAGCCTCTTTCCAATGCAAAAAAACTCGCGGAGATATTCGCTTAAGTCGTCGGCGTCGCGGGTCTCACATCGCGGACCCTGCATATGAGACTCCAAAACCTAATTGAGATTTTTTGGACAGTAATTGCGATTTGATTTACAATTTTAACATTATTTTTTATGCAATTCAGTATTGTCTAAGCATGGGATGATATGGAAATTTTGTCTCACAATTTTCCTGGACACATTTTCTGCGATTCACAATATTATCACAGTATTTATCTGCCGTAGTTGAACTGACTTCTTAAGGGATGATGCAAATGATCAAAAAAAAAAAAATGATACTAATCGTGGCTTCTTTTCATCGCGGATTCCAATATTATTGTTTAATGTCACAGCCCTAGGATTGTCAGCAATAGAGCAATAGGAGTCAGGGATGAGATTCTTAATCTCAGTGGGATTTTCCTGGTTAAATAAAGGTCAAATAAAAATAAAAATGTATACTTCTAAAACTGCTTTTATACATTGCAGTAGTACTAATTTATTGCATTTCAGCTTCATGATGGAGATGCAAGTATTTAAATTTTCTATGTTGATTCGATATCGATTAATCTTGCATTGTCGTATTTTGTTGATGAGTTAGAAAGTGAATGACAAAAACTCCAGGTAAAGGACAGCTAAATACTCTCAAAATCTCACTCTTTACAATTCAATGTTTTAAAATGTCTTTTCTTTGACCATAATAATCAAAAATACAATTTGTTTCATCTTATTTTTTATCTGAAATTATTCCAAGTACCCCCTGCTAACCTCTTCCCTGGTTGGGAAACACAGCATTAGACAACATACAGTATATACAGTATATCAGTTTGGCCAATGTACAGTATGAATGTCTAGTTGGTCACAATAGCAAAATTTGAAATTCAATGTTTTGAGGCAGAAAATGAACGTTGTAACCCAGGGCTGTCAAACTCATTTTGGGTCGTGGGCCGAAATTCACTTACGATGGCAGGTCAGGGGCCGCACGCATGTACAGATATTGTAAACAGGAAAATACTATCGACAAACATATTGTCAATAAATGATTAATAATAATGAGCACTGTAATAATTCAGCACGTTTGATTGACATTTTAAAATTGATCTGGGCCCTACAGGACTGCAGCCTGATAAATAACAATAATGGCTTACACTTGTATTGCAGCCTGTGCCACCAGGACATTTTTAATTGCCCAGATGTAATTTAGTGTAATCTGGTGTATTTTAGATGACCTTATTCTATTTTAATCAATATTACAATGATAAAAATTAGAACACAGGCTCATTATTATTTCTTTACTCTTAAAATACCAACACTCAATTTTAAAGCTGGCATTTCTTTATTTTTTTATATTTATCTATTTAAACAACTATTTACTTATTTAAGCAGTAACCCTATCACATGTAATACAGTGAGTGTCCCTCGTTTTAAATGTACCTAATCATAACTTAATTAACACTAAACCTGAAATAAATATAAAGCATACAATATAAAACAATTCACTGATGTGAAAATGTTGAAGTATTACACAAACAAACAAATTCTGATACATAAATATTGAGGCTAAATCTATGGGTTATATTGTTGAGCTTCTATTTATTGAAGTCAATACAGTACTTATTGTGACAGGCCTAGTATCAAGCTGGTATTTGCTCTTGGACTATCTGCTCTCAGGCTCGAAGCACTTGCATAGCCTGATATTTTTGCTTTGAATAATGCTCTGCTAAATGAGAAAAACAAGGATTTGTGTGTTATTTTTCTGTAGAGTGTTGTATTGACAGAAAGAGAGTTGGTAATTCCTATATTGTATTATATTCATTGACAAAGTAATAGAGGTTTATATATTTCCGACTGAACTACACCACGTAACATTTTACCCGTTAATATGAATAAAATACAAGCATCTTATTTTATTACACATATGTTTTATTGTTGAAAAATAACTAAAAATGAACAAACAAACATGTGTCTTTGCTGTGAGCAGCTCACCTCTCCTAAACCTGACTTCACTGGGAGCTGGGAGCGGATGCAGCCACACATGGGATTGACGTACCGGTAGGTTAGGTTCTTATACAAATGCATTCTTTGATTACCCACTGCAAAAAATATAATTTTCTGTGTGTAGCTGGTCATTAGGAGCATGTTTTTTTTATTGCTGGCAACTGTAATTCAAGACATTATCCGGTACCTTTAATTAAGTCAAGACATTTTCATGACATGACATAGCCCTAAAGGGGATGCATGTGTGAAATTGACTTTCAGTGTAAATAAGGAATAATTTCCATACATCAGCACCAAAATCACTTTTCTTTACATTTACATGCAAACACATGGATTATCATTTTCTAACTTCCATACGACTGATTTATGCTAATTCATTGCTGTGCGATCCGTTGTGCTCTACAGCTCGCATATATAGTACTGCTCGATCTTGCAGCTCTCGTCGTTCCACTCGCCGTGTCCGGTGGCGCGGTGCCAGAACTCCACACAGTCCTGGTTACGGCCGCTGAAGCTGTTGGGCTGCCCACTTCCCCAAAACCTGCGCCAACAGAACGTCAGTCAGTCACTCAGGTAAGGTGCACACCACGCCCACTAACTTGGCTTTTGGCTCGTCTTATTATTATACAAATCTGCACCTTTGGGTATATGGGATTTATGGCTCTTTAAAGGGAGCCGATTCTTTGGGAGACGTTCATTTCAAAGAGCCGTTCAAAATACTGGCTCATTTTTATATAGATTTTTAAATGACCCTCAACAGAAAAGTCATATTATTCCAATTACTGTATCCCAATTTGTGATAGGACTGATTTTTACCCTATGAAAAACACGTAACAAATTACTCAAATTAAGAAAATGTGAGAGTAATTTTGGCTTGCCAAGTAAAATAATCAATAACAATAATTATTGTTGCATTTAATACAGTTCTGGCCAAAATTGACATACCCTGGTAGAATGTAAACTTATGCATTTCATACAATATGAATGATAACACAAAGCCATTTATTGTCAAAAAACCTACGCTTTTCAACTAGAAACTAGCCAAATGCCCCTGATCAAAGGTTTTCATATTGTGCATCTTGAAACACAAACCAATTTTGCCAGAGAGTCCTGTATTTCAGCTGAAGTGAGTTTTTCTTTGCTCTTGATCAATTTTCCTGGCTGTTGTTGAAGGTCATGTAAACATTAGATCAGGGACATTTAAGTAGTTTCTGTTTCATTATGATTCCAAAAGAGTAAACTCAGATACACTGCCCGGCCAAAAAAAAAAGAAATGTCACACGTGCTTTGGACTAGCTTTCGCTTTGACTACTGCACCATTAGCTGTGGCATTGTTTCAATAAGCTTCTGCAGTGTTACATGATTTTTTTCCCTCCAGAGTTACACTAATTATCCACCAAGATCTTGTATTGATGAGGGGAGAGTGTGACCAACGATTCTCAGTGGAGTTAAGATCTGGACTCTGTGTGGTAGTAGCTAAGTAGTGATACTCCAGGCTCCTGTACCACTCTTTCTCAATGTTAGCCCAATAAATCCTGGCATTGTCATCTTAGAATATGCCTGTGCCATCAGGGAAGAAGGAATACATTGATGGAACAACTTGGTCCTACAGGACGTTCATGTGATCAGCTGATCTCATTCTTTAGGCTCATTTTGTAGCTGAACCTAAAACTGACCAACAGTAGCAACTCCAGATCTATTTGCTTAGTTTTGGCCGGGCAGTGTATATCTTATCTGCCTGTATATTTATCTAATATTGTGAATATGATAATTGGCGATATATTTTGCGCAAGTTGTCCTTGAACAAGAATTAGAAATGATTTTCAGATAATAAATAAAAAGTAAGTGACATAGATTTGCGTTTGTTATACTTACGTAATACTAGCGTTTAGCGCTGATCCATCCACCCAGGTCCAGTGTCCCTCTATCCCAAGGTCTGTCAATCCGAACCACACCTCCTTATCACTGGAGTACAGCCCGTTGATGAAATTCTTTACACAAAAACAATATTATATTCAACACTATCAATCCTTCTTTGTGTTCTTCTCAGATATAGAAGATCAACTGACCATCTCCTCCTGCGAGGTGATCATGGCCAGGTCGGCTCCTTTGCTCTTACAGTTGTCCCTGCTTTTTTGCCAGCTTTTCTTTGTTGCAGAAGTGTAGTAACAGCTGCCCCTGTATGGCCGCCAGTTAGCTGGACACCTCTTAGCTGAAAATGAGACATCAATGAGAAAATATTTATAGACTGTGGAAATAGAAACATCTGCTACTATTGAATCTTTACAATCGGTGAAAAGTAAAGCAAATATTGTTCTGATACTAATTTTGGATTTTAAACTGATATCTGGGTATTTTATTGGACTGGCCTTTCACAAATCCAATACCAAAGAGCCACAGCTGTTTGCAATGTGCTTGTGTTTAGGCTGTGGCATCTGTCTCAGGCTTTGGAGCCACATGCAGCTTTTTTAACCTCTCTCTCTTTCTCTCTGACTCTTGGTTATCTCTAGAAAAAGGTGATTTATTAAAGTACTGAATGAAAATGCCCAAAAGCATGTTTATAAGCCACAATTATGCATAATATCGCTTGTATAAAATTGTGATAATACTGAAATGGCAAATGCTCTTAGAAATTAGTGGTTCACAGACTATTTCTGGTTGGCCCTCTAGTACATTGTTTCCCAACCAGAGGTACGGGGGTTTTAGTCATTCATTTTCTAACTAATCAACAAATCCATCGAGGCAGGGGTTACAAATGAAAGGCCCAAGGGGTACGTCAGACAAAAGAGGTTGGGAACCACTGCTCTAGTAGGGCCGGGCGATAAATCAAATGAATTTGATTAATTTGTCCTTTTGAAAATCAACAATAAGGAAAATAGCTAAATCGTGGCATCGAGTCGAGGTAGCGTCACGTCCACTTCACCTGCTCCGTGCGGCTTATTTAGCCGCTTTTTAACAGCTCCGTAGCAACTGTTTTCAGAAATGACACCTGCGCATAATCTACTAACTTTACAAACCCCCAGCTCCTAAAACAAAGGCAGCGTGTTGTGTTTTCCGAGTGCGCGGTGGACTTCCCTCCGCTAAAACCAAAGCTAAAAGTTTCTCAATCATCCTCGTCTCTCTCCCTCTGGTCTCTGCAGCACCATACTGAATAAGAAAGAGACTGGACTAAAATACACAACCATCTATGTAAAAGGGTTGTGTATCAGGTCTAAATGGATTTAAAGGCCTGATTCCTGTTGAACTGCAGTAGCCTAATATAGTTCCTGAAATGAATGATAGTAAAAGCTTTGACAACAAGACCAGCTGTCCCATTTTGATTCAAATTAATTAAAACTGTGATCGTCCAAGATGTCTTTGAGATTGAGATTTTATTTTTTGGCCATATCGCCCAGCCCTACCCTCTAGGCTTCTCGCTGAGTTCACCAGAGATGGTACTATTTACCACAAGTTTAATAATCCTACACAATTATAACCTCAATATCTTGCATTTTAGCGTGAGACGGAGCTGCTGTAAGTTTTCAAGTCTAAATGAAAGTGTTGTCCCATGTCTCTGGCCCTCAATGACATATACACAAAAGTTTGGACACCCCGGATTTAAATTGAGGTGAAAACTGCGTGTCAATAGTGTTAATAGGCTCTATGCACGCGAGTGACTTCCGACTGGAATCTCAGTCTGCCGCTGCTCTTCCTCTTCCTTTATTTCCGTCTGGGGCGTTAGCAGTGTCTCGTCCAAATAAAAAGCTCTGGATTACATGGAGGCAGTGAGTTACTGATGGACTGTCACAAGCAACGTGATGAAAACATCACGCTGATGTAAACACTAAAGGAAACCTCCGTGTTCATCGCGGTAGGTGTTTCCGTCTTCAAGCTAATGGCTAACACCAAATAAAAATGTAAAAAGCTCAACATTTTTAACGAGCCTGCTTCAAAAATGATTGTCCTGTCTTTTTTTTTGTCTTTGTTTATTAATGCAGCCTTTAGCTCGGAGATAAACAGTTCCTCCTCAATGAGCGCAGACGTCTCCTCCAGTTGAGTCTTAACATCAGTGTGATGTTCTTTACACGTTGCTTGAGACAGTCCATCAGTCCATCAGTAACTTCCATAGGGAAATAACGGAAGAGGAAGAGCAGCGGCAGACTGAGATTCCAGTTGCAAGTCACATGTGCACAGAGCCTTTTAAGTTATATGCCAACTATATTTTACAATGGGTGGTCAAAATTGAGTTCAGCTTTGTCTCTGACCCTTGACTGTTTTTTTCTCGTTTCTCCGCACCCAAATCAAAAAACCTGTACATTTTTAGCTACACATTCACCTTCGAGTGTTGCGTTGAGCGTGGTGACCTCCAACTGCAGCTGATCCCTCTCCGCCGTCAGGTTTCCGTTCTTCTCCAACAGCGAGGTCCTCTCTGCCCGCACCGACTCGCAGCTCTTCCCCATCTCCTGCTTTTCTCTCAGCAGATTATTATACGACGAGTTCAGCTGCTCTGTGGCCTTCACCAGTATGTCGTACATGTCTTGGAGCGCGTTCATGGCCTCTGAGGTGTTCATGTGGTTGGTCTGGGCTTGGTCTTTCTCGGTGGAGGCGAGGTGAAGTCGCTTCTCCAGAGTCTCCACCTGGGTCATCAGGCTGTTGTAACTCAACTGGAGCTGGTCCTTGAATCTGGAGACGTTGTTAAAACTGTTTTGTAAGTTGTTCTTCTCGGTGGTCAGGGTGGTGTATCTTGCGTCCAGCGAGGTTTTGAGTTGGACGGCTTGAGTGAGCCGGACCTGAAGCAAGTCCCGACCCGTGGAAAGGACCTGGTTGTCTTTTTGTAGTTTGTCCACTGTAACGTTCTGCTGCTGGAGCTGTTTCGTCAGCGCGGTGTTGCTGGACGTCAGCGTACGCGCACTCTCTCTCGCTGTGTTAAATTGCTCGGCCAGCGTGTTGTAGTTATTTTGAAGTTGGTTCCATCTCTTGGTTGTCCGATCCAAGGTTAGCTCCAACTGCCTTTGTCTCTCCGTTACGATGCTCTTCTCTTTCAGCGTACTCGTCAAAGACTTCTGGAGGCCGTCTTTCTCAGCGTTTACACTCTGCAGTTTGTTTGTGTTCTCCTGCTGCACCTTGCCATCTTTAAAGACAATGAGAAACAAGTTGAAAATGCAAAAGTTGGATCGCTATAATGGAGGTGAAACAAAATGAAAGGATCGACTTGTTGTTAATATTAAGGTGTTGAGACTAAACTTACAATTAGTTTTTTTTTTACATACAATCACACATTTCAGTAAGTATTATTCTGTAGGGAAATCAGTTCAGAGTTCATATCTTAATTGCCACCGTATGAATTTTCTAGGACCATTTCACCAGACTTAACTATTAGATCATTAGACTTGATGAAGAAGAATGAGGTCTGCAAACCAAATGGTTTTAGCGTAGGCAAAGATTCTTCAGTCTTCAACTGTGCTCTGTGGTTGGAGTGTAGGACGTTTCGCTCTTTATCCAAAATGCTTTGTCAGCAAATGAGTAGACTTGACACGCTCGTGGGGCTCTTAAGACGAAACCAGTAGGAGGGAGTTAACCTCTAAGTCCCATCTCTCTTGGTTCTAAAGGTTGGACAAACATATGACACCTAATTACTGCTCCTTATACCATCCTTTTGTCTACCCCTGGGCTTTGTTCTAAGGCTGTTCACGCCTGTGGCCCTGCTCTGGCCAATGGTCTAGCTTTATTAGCATGACATAGGTGTGGTTTCTGTCTAAGGATGTTGTTGTAGACCGGGGCTAAATTAAACCTAAGGCCACCATTGCAGTTCATGGATGGATTCTCTCTTTTTTTTTTTTATTTAACAAATATGTATATTCCAGAGTACCTACTGTATATTCGGATTCTTTCTTTATTCTACTCTCACATTTATTATTTTGTTATTGTTGTTATTTTAAGATTGTTATTTTTTTTTATTGTAAGATACTATTCGAGCTACTGTGACAACGCACTTTCCCTTGTGGATCAATAAAGTCTAAGTCTAAGATGAAGACTGAAGAATCTTTTGCCTCCGATGGACAACTCCTGTACTAATACATAACCATTACAAACTGGTTGCTTTCCATTCCATCCTGTTTTATCTACTGCCTTTTCTGTTGTGTATGCAAAACTGGATGACGCTCAATACTTACAGCTGGCCGATTGACCGATAAGTCCAGCCACGAGGAGAAGACAGAAGACTCCGAGGCAGACAGTAGCCACTCGAAAAGGGTATTGTTTCAAAGTGTCAACTATTAAAAGAAGAGAGATATTAGTGAGGCGTCTGGATGCAGGATGAATTGCAGGATTGAGGGGAGTCATAATTAATTGTAGTCAAATAAAAATGTTAAGGCAAGACACTGCAGGAGAATGGGGGGAAAAGATTATTGGGTGATATCAATATGAAACTTTTTTCTGTATTTTACTGACACAGAGTTTTCTTTGAATTTATGCTTTCATAGAAAAAAAGTTATTTCATGCAAATTAAATGGCCAAAATTGCCCATATTTTTGGCTTTGAAATCTAAATAAATGTATTTTTAAATGTATTTTGTTGATACATTAGGTTTAGGGGAATTTGAATATCTCTTTTAGTTTTTTTTAAGCTTTAGTGAATACATTTGTAAAACTTCAAATATTGAAAAATCCCTTTGAACAAACCTTCAGAATATTGTTAAGTATAAGACTGGAAAGTTTGGAGTCTGTAGGAGCTACTGAAGTGGAGATGTTGTCGCCGCAATGTGAGTAAAGAGCATTTCGAGAAAATGATCATATGGGGAAGTTACAATTCCCCATATGGTTCTATGGAGAAATGTTCAATCGGTGGAATAATTACACTCCTTATTGTAAAGATTAGGTAATTTATTTGTTTCTAGGTGAAATTATTTAAGAGGGCAAACTGACACAAAACATGAAAATTGAAAGTATTGAGTTTTGCCTGCTGTGTCTCCCCTTAAAGGCTGCAACTGTTTCTTTATTATGGATTAGCAAGGATTCTTCGTGCCTCTGGCCTGGAGTTTAGACCTCTGCACACATCCTCAAATGCTTGTGACTGATGTATTAGTTAATTGTAATTAAGTTATCTAAAATAGGCCGTTTTTGATATAGTCAGAACATGATTTGCGTCTCTAATCACAACTGCTCTTTTCAAAAACAGTTCTTATTCACTTAAGTGCATAAGTCTTAAACTAAACCAGTTTTAAACCAAGAATCTGCAATAGGCTCCTCTCAGCAGAATCCCCACACCACAATTGAAAGCCTCTAAACCACATTTTACGATTTATTCAGCCATTTGTGTAGTATGGTCATGTGTTTACCTGAGAAAGGTAGTTTGTCGGTGTCGATCAAAAGCCTCTTGTAGCCTGCTTTGCTGTCTTCGAGGTCCATGTTGGCCCCCGAGGCGTTGCTGTACTCCACGCTCATGATCGCTTCTCACTGAGGTCCCATCTGCCTCTGCAAATGGTGACTGAGGTATTCACGAGCAAAACCTTTTCTCACTTCCCCCTTTTTTTCAACTCCTTTTTTTGGTTCCCCTTTTTGAATCCTAAACCTTAGCCAAGACCGACACGGGCCATTCCCAGGAATGATATTGCCACTAATGCGAAATGTCTTAGGAATAGGAATCGTTTTGAGTTTTAATCGGGAAAACTGGGCCGTCACCTGTTCTGTTGCAGCTTGACAAACCGACAAGAGTTTCGTTATTGGCATTTCCACTGAAACAGCAATAGTATGCCTTAGCCTGCAGATTTAAGTGTGTACAAAGGCTGTATTTGAGGTGATTAGGCAGCGAGTGTGGACATGCACAGGAATAACCCTTCGCTCTATGTTCATGTTGATTGTTGATTGCTGTCTCCAATTTTGACTACACCTAAAATCTACTAAAACTTACACAATGTTTTTTAGAGCCGGGAAGAGACTTTTCTTATCTGGGGAATCTGGGGCAGGCGATGACAAATCTGAACAGGAAACGTTTATTATGCGTGGGGCATATTTCACAAGAGTCACTTAACTGGAACACAGGAAGAAAAGATTTCAAAACATGAAAATTTGCTGAATGGTCCGTTTTCATATCACTGTAGTCAGGTCTTCTAGCTCAGAAACGAGTACTATTCGCCACCACCACCGCATTAAGTGAACCTACAGGCAATGGTGGAAGTGGAAGGACTTAAAGGGAGTAAAAGTGATGACCAAACAAAAAAACTAAACGACATTAATACATGAGATCAAAATTCTACTTCACACATGATTGAAATTGAAGAGGTAGGCTCAATGTTTGTTTTTTTATGGAGAATTGGGCTGAAAACAAACGTGGTCGAACTGAAGGTTTCTGATCAGAAATACTTTTAGATGTGTATGTAGTGTGTACATCTAAAACAAGTCACTTCAAAATACCTAAACAAAAATTATAATGGAGTAGGAAGTACAGTACAAGTGAAAGGATTCTACTTTTCTGTTTTGTTACTTTACACTAGGGCTGCACAGTTAATCGCAATCGACATCGCAATTTGAAATACTGCAATAACCTAACCCCAAAGGCCGAGGTTTTTTTTCTGCCTTGCGTCTCCTGCGTTTCATGACGAAGCTGAAATGTAATAAATGAGTACTGCTTGTATAATAGCAGTTTTAGAAGTATTTGCTGACAATACTAGGGCCAGGACAATAAACAATAATATCACACATTTAGCCTCTCCCAGCGTATTCCTTTGGATCCAAACGGGGGTGAAGTTAAAAGCCACCAAGCTCTTCCAAATCAAACATGTCGACTTTCTAAGCTGATAAAAAGGGGTACTATATTGTAAGGCGCAGTAATATCTTCACTCCTAGTGTGAGAGTGAAGATATTACTGCTACTTTTGTGTAACTATACTTGGATCGTGTAACTACTCACAGAAACGTATTTAAATAGGGAAAACGTGGAAGAGCTTGGTGGCTTCTAACTTCACTCTTCAAAGGAATGTGCTAAGAAGGCTAAATGCTAACAACATCTTTGGTCTTTGTGCGTGACTGAGGGCACCAAACATTTCTGCTTAGGGCACCAAAAAGGCTAGCAGCGGCCCTGGGTGTAGTCAGCTTAAGATAAGATAAGATAATACTTTATTGATCTCACAATGGAGAAATTCACTTGTTACAACAGCTCTTAGGATAGGATCACACAGGGGGGTGCAAAAAGTCAGGAAATGTGCCATCAAAGAAGAAAATAAGTTTGTAAAACAGGTAATAATAATAATAAATATATATAGTAATGTCTCTAAGCATCTCTCTCTAAATAAACTATACAAGCATTTCTTATGCACACT
>OMNZ01045538.1:0-13746 GCA_900303255.1 Lesueurigobius sanzi | reverse complement strand
GGATGGTGGGACAAAAACATGTCGGATAACAAGCGAAAGCGGCGAAAAGTGCGAGAATTGAAGAAATATTTGCGGGACAGAGGTTGAAAAAGATCGTGAAGTTGAATTAGAGAATCTGGTGGAAGAAGCGGTGGAGAGAAAAGTGGAGCTGGAGCATGAGGAATACTCCCACGAAGCTGAGAACGTCTCCTGATCAGGTCAGTCACTGCAGTATGACTGTATCACTAAGTCATCAGGTCATTCATTTAAACCACTGTGTATTGGGTGTTGCTACAATCATACCGTCTCTGTTGTGCATCTTATCTGTCCATTCCTAACAAGTAAATAGGCTAACGCTGGCTACGTCGGCTAGCGCTAGGCTAATGTCAGTAGCTTATGTATAGTTGTTAGCTATACTGTTAGTGACGGGTCTTTGAGAGGACCTGCACTTTCCCAAAACATAATTAGGCTACAGGGAAAGAATAACGTTAGGGGTGTTCCATGTATCGTTGAGGAAGAGTCAGAGCACTGGGGCTAAAGTACGTCCATTTGTTTACATGTCATGTGCCACTGGTGCGTGCGAGTCAAGTCTTCAGATTAATATGATAGAACTGGAAAAGACAATTAATATGTGTCTGTCAGAGTGAAAGTTATTAGCCCTGTATCTACTACTGATGTTGTTTTTTTTTTTTTTACTTAAAATGCTGGGAATGCATGTTTTTGTCCCACCATCCGGTTAGCTTGGGCATTGCGCATGCGCAGTTTGACTAAACTTTGAACGTGCACGTATTTCGTAAATCAGGAATTGAACAACACATCGCTTACCTTATTGTCTGATATAGAAGAAACTTAAAAACAGTATGGCAAAAAATGTTCTTTAGTGTGCATGAGAATTCATTTTTTGTTTATAAATTAAAAGAATGTCACCGTAAGGATTACACGGTGCTCAATAATACTATAGCGCTGGTGAGCCACAGGCAGCAGTGGGGGAATCTAGTAAAAATAAACCTTTCCCTATAAACAACATGGCTAGCAACAGTGTGCCGCCGCGGTGTGACCACTTTGAGCACAGAACGGCTCAAAATTGTTCCAATGTTAGATTATGGGCTTTAGATTATGGGCTTTAAAAATGTGGAGGGCAGTTTTAGGTTTGAACAATTCTGCAAGGAACAAGTACCCAGGAAGTACAGATCGAGGCACTGAAGTCAAACAGGAAGAAATGACAAAAGTGAACAGTACTGAGTCAAAACTGCGTGAATGAAGTTAAATACTACTCCAGGTCTGTTGTAAGAGGTCTCCTTCAAAGCAGAGACCTGCTCATGGCCTTTATGTGCTGTATTGGTCATGGATTGTCTACCGTCACATCCTGTGGCCAGGTCTAATACGGAAGTGAAACTATAAACACTAAACTGTCAAATGTAAATATATAAATAAATAAAAGACCATAATACTGTACCAAATAGAATTGTCTTAACCATGCTCTGGTGCAATGGATTTGCGTTTGAACAAACCACCTCTTCATATTCCACTCTAGTTTTTATTGTGTATCAGGGACCCAATAAAGAGGAAATGCTCTAATTTCCATGGCCCTGGCCCACATCCTTCATTGTAGCCTCAATATTCTCGACAAGAAGAGTGTTCTGGCAAACATTTGGCCTGGGGAGGGTTGGTTTGGTCAAGAACAATCAGCATCACAATGAGACGACCCAGATAACATGCCTGCAGTGTGCAATCCAAATCACACAGATCCATGCCATCAATTGCAAAAGATTTGGATAATGTTTAACTGTAGGATGAATTTGGTTCTTTTCCACTGTCATAGTTTCACTGTCTGTCCTCAATTGTATCTGTACATGTCTTTCTCTTGTGCTGTATGTAAATGTCTGTGCTTTTTAAGTGTACATAGTGTATAGAGTTTGTGTTTCTGTGTCTCTGACACAGAAACACAGAAACACCAGGGGGTCTGCAGATAGAAATTAGCCTAAAGCTATAATCTGGCATATTTACTTTTTTTTTTTTTTTTTTAAATGTTCATTAATATGTATTGTTTTCTCTTGAATAAATAAATGTAATCATGGCTTAAAGGACTTTATGATCAAGGTGAGACACTGGTAAATGGGAAATCAATTTGAAACTTACTGACATAAATCTGAGAAACAAAATGTATTGCATTTGCATAAGGCATTTTATTTGTAAAAAAGGACCAAAATTGCCAATATTTTCAGCAACAAAATATGAATGACTAGAGCCAGCTATAAATTAATGGTTTTATTTTATGAATACATTAGTTACAAAGATTTTTTTCTGAGGGGATTTTGAAAAAGACCATTTATGAGTAAGGATGAGTTTAATGGATGCAAAATGAAATAGACATCATTGGAACCATAGTTTGAGTGGATAATTTCCATAAGAGGGAACAATTAGTGGGGTCTATATTATATTACACCCCTCTTCTAAATTACACTGTATCGTGGTGGAGGGGTTTGAGCACCAAAATGAACCTATTAGCCCTGTGTCTGAGGCATTATGCTCCTGGGTAGGGTCTCCCATGACAAACAGGTCCTAGTTGACTGGTCAGACCAAGAGCGGTTCAGAAGCCCCTTTTGATGAGACCATCAAGGACTGTTACGTGGCCCAGAGGTGAAGGAGCATCATGGGGCTGGCCTCCCGTGGTCACACCACCTGCAGGAGGAGGAGCCATAAAGGACTGGTGCAATGTGATCCGGGCAGCTTGGACTGCTGCCCCCGCGACCCAGCAACAGATAAGCGGAAGAAGATGAATGGATGGAATTATATTACATTACATTCAATTAATTAATTCATTCTGTTAGTCATTCTGAAAAGTCAAACAAAACAAATCACAAGTTGGCATTGATGTGGATAATGCCACAGTAACACATGTCCCTTTTGTACCCAACGCGAACATAGGCCAGACTATATGCAAATTCATACACACAAATCTAAAAATACATTGGCAGCTTTGCTTGTTTGTGTAGTGGCTTCCAGGGTAAACACAAATTAAGTAACGTGAAACTTGGCACGGGCCATTCTTTCAGTTGATTAAATCCAACGCCGCAACGCGATCCTCCAGGCTGTACACCACGAGAGCGACTAAAACCATTAGAAACGGTGAGCTCCACAATTAGTGATGTATTTTTTGCCTTTAATACAGTCAGGTGATTTATTGGAAGACAAGCATAAATGTAGAAGTGCTGAATAATAAAGCGGATACGTTTGGCCTCATATACCCCTGGTCAGACCAATCGTAAGGCAGTATTGCTACATTGTTAGCAACATGATCATTATAAAAAATGCAAGATGCTGCAACATACAGTACACAAAAAAAGATATAAACGAATTACTTAATTGCTTTAGTATTGTACGTTTGCATAATCTAATCCGTAAGAAATAACCCGCTGTACGTCTGTCCCATTTCCGATCCAATATCAATCTGGAGCCATTCCAGATTGACATTACGGTGTTTATATAATTTGACTGTAATGTCAACCGTGCTCTTGTCAGATGAGAATGATGTTTGAAGAAATAATTTTTAAAAAATTACATCGAAGAGCGAGATCATCCAAGAGATGCACCAATCCAGCTTTTTTTTTTTTTTTTTTTTTTACTATATACCAATACTTACATAGCCTTACTTAGCCTTTAGCTTATAATGATTGGAAATTTGGATGGTAACTGAAAAAAATGGCAACAAAATTTGTCAGACAGATTTAAAACCAAGAACTTGATAGGAAGGTCTTTGTTGACCATTAAGCCTGGGAGTAGGGTGGACCAGCACCAGGGGATAAAGCTGGGCAATTAAATCGAATCGCAATATCAAAAAAGCCTGATAAGCTTTAATCATAAGAGTGCAAGGCTGAGATGTGCTTGCACTCTTACTACAGAAACATATACAGGGACAAACTACATCTAATATGCCATCGATCTTTATTTTACCCGTAAGTAATTAAAAAGTTAAAGACTTGAGCAACAGGGCCTAGCATAAAACACAAAGTTAATTAATTTCAGATCAGTATTCAAGTCGATTGATTACAGAAGGTGTGATCTTTTATGTGCTTCGCTCTATAAACTTTGTGAAACGTGCCAGTATTGACCTTAAATGGATAACAAACTAAGGCGACAGCCAATTAGAGAATTAATTAAACTCATTTTACTGAGTAAAATAATAAAAAAAAAATATAGGGAGGCTAACAGACTAGCATGGTACATGCGGATCAGGCCAACGCGAGCTGTGATCGTAACTGCTGATGGTGATACAAAAATGACCTGGCAGTTTCCCCCAAATATTGGAGCACTAAGGAACATGAGCATTTCTACACCAATGGAACCAGTAAGTCAGAGATGCTTTGCTAGTGAACAATTGTTAGTAAACTTCATCATATAGCTAGCTGTTGTTGCAATCTGTCATTCTTCCTTCAAATACTTTCACAGTGTGCGATCCCTGCACATGTGTTTTCATGTTGTGCCTGGCCATGTGAGAGGTGTGGTGTTGGTGCAGCTACTGTGTGGTTGGGGAAGTGCCCACCTCTGCTTCTGTAGTAGGAAGTTAGCAGTTAGCACGCAGTTTCAAAGTGATGTAGCAATACAACATGATCGGGCCGCGCACTATGTGTAATCACCGGTACTATAGTTAAAGCCATATTCATTTGTTTTTATTTTATTTTTCTTATAAAGACAAAAATCTAATCAAAAATCGAGATCTTTCGATATGGGGAAGATTATCATGATATATATTTTTCCCATAATCGCCTTACCAAGGGATCACTTATTTTTAGTGCATGACAGCACATTGATTCAAGTCAGTCACTCTTGTGCAGGTCTAAAACGACAGGATTTATTTTCATACACAAGATCACGCATGTTTTCGCCTTTGGAAATCTCCTGGCCTTAGCAGGACATTGTTCAGTGGAAGGAGCAAGTGTGAAAAGGACATCAAGCCCATCGGATGTAAAATATTATGTCTACAGAGTCAAATGATTAGAGACAAAACGCATAACTTGAGGCTGTTTGACTGATTTAAACAAGAACACTGATTCTAGCAAGCTGCATGTCAATGAGCTGGGGCGCACAGTGAGTCAGCAGCTTCTGATGTGAGGATCATAAAGGATGGAAAGTGGAAAGGGTTGTTTGACATTACATTTTTTATGGAGTATGGACAGTATACTTGCTCCTTGTTTCACTGTTTAGATGTGGGTGCAGCCCTGTGAGGCCACTGTTGTTGTGATATTGGGTTACACAAAAAATATACCTGCATCCCTAGTCTAAACCGGGTTAGTTGGTAAAACTCATGGACACTATATATTTCAATGTTACTACTATGCTGATACAGGATAAGGATACTGTGCAGAGAAAGTAATTGTAGTCTTAGTTATTCAATATGCATAATTTATTGAAGGAAAACCCCTCAAGGCTAGGGGTGCACCGATCCGATACTGATCAGAGCCGGTACCAAAAAATTTACAATATAGAGTTTTTATGATTCCAAATATCCGATATTGAACAGATATTTCTACCAACTTAATCTAAAGCTGGACACACACTAGAGGATTTTTAGTCTGAGGAGGCACCGCTCAATAAAACTTCATCTCATGGCATGATCTGTGGTGGGACTCCTCATGTGTGTGTATGTGTGTCCTCATGTCTGTCCTTAAGTGTGTGTGGTCTGTGGTCTGTGATTCCACTTTAGTCGCATATAGTTACAAGTGTTCATTCTAAGCATAAGCAGCTCTGATCGCTGCGCAAAATACTGTAGTTAGCAGCCGTATGCTAGTGCTTAGCTTCAACCAATCAAGGCTGTGGCTGAAGCTATGACTGAGCCACAAAGTAGTGAAATTATATTGTCCACTGTTGAAGGTCTCTGTATTTTATTTTGCGAAATACTGTTACAGAATTACTGGAGTTGAAATCAGTTTTTCACTCACTACGAAACAGTTCACATAAACAATGAATATGTCATCTACAAACCTTTTTTTTTTTTTTTTTTAATTCTCCCGGTATCAGATATCGGTAGATACTCAAACCTCAGGTATCGGTATCAGAAGCAAAAATGCAAGATGCAGCATTTCGTTCGAGGCCCAAAAGAAATACACTATTAATTGCAATTTAAGTGACAATTGGTAATCCTACTCTAGCACTTTATAGATGTCCCTAGTCAAACAACGAATACGACTTGTTTACATATTTTCAACATTTCCTGAGCTGACAGCAGAGTTTCTCATTTTAAATCCCTCACACACCTCCACCATAAACAAACCTTGAGCCAGCCAAGCAGCGGTGTCAGCAGTCCGCTCAGCCTTTTCACATCAGCTGCCTGGGAGCTAGACGACGTGTTAACAGGGCCTTCCGTACAGTAAAGACACCAATCATAACATCACTCGGCCATCCACGGCAAACAACTAGCCCACGGAAATCTCTTATTGTCATTCTCTCCATCTCAAGTCCCCCAATGAACTGTAACGATATCTTTGATCTTCTAATTCAGGGGCCCTTATGAACACCATTTGCTGTTTATTTTTAATCAGACTGATCCATTTTCCCTAAAAACTGAAATATGTACAGTACGGTGGCCTTTGTTAACTCTCATTCAGATGTCATAATCTACTTTTCAAACAAAATATATACTGTATATTGGTGATGTAATTGATTAGATCAGTTCTTCTTAACGTCAATGCATCACAACCAGCTGCAACTCAAATAAAAATATTAGCTTCAACATATAGTAAAAATAATTTTGTCTAGTTGTAACACATTCAACATCAAACTAGGATATTTCTGTGTCAAGTTCGGTTGATTCAAGCATTGATCATAAAAGCGATCCATGAAAAACTCACAAGAATTGATCAATTCAAAAGGTAAACAAAACCAGTAGTTTCGGTGATGATGCATTGTTTTTGTTCTGAACAAACCATCTCCAACCATTTAGCAGAATATAGCAAAGTAGAAAGTGGAAACTACTGTCATATTCTTGTATTGTGTTGAGTTAACATCTCAGGAGTCCTACAGGCCTCATTACACATGTTTATTTGGAGCATAAGTAGCTCTCTGCCATTTTTGATACGGAGAAGAAGCTCACAGGGTAAAAAAGGTTGCAGAGCGCTGTCTTAGGGGGAGATTTGTTGTTGACTGGATCAAGAGCAACTCGTTTCAGCCAATCACTGATCATCATTAAAGAGATTGAATATTTAGTTGAGGAGTGCTCAAAATATTGAGATACGTATCAACATAATAAAAAAATCATGGCTCTTAGTATCGTTCTTCCAGGTGTTAGACGGCAGCAAGACTGGGGGAAAAAATCATGGAAAAATGTAAAAGATTTTGTATTGTGAACCTGGAGATCAGTCACACTGTGTCCGATCGATTAGTCTGAACACTTTATGTTGCAAGCATTTGACCAAAATGTACTTTATGTTCTTTATTATTCAATAAATTAAAGACAATACACAGACAACGATTCTCCAGTCTTCATCTGTACACTGTAGTTTAAGTGTAGGACGTTTTGACCTTAGTCCAAAGATCGTCATCAGCTTACTAAAGACTTGAACACGTTTGTGGGTCTCTTAAGAGCAAACCAGAGTTAACCTCCAAGTCCCTCCTCTCTTGACATCGCAGGAGCCACAGCTATGGAGACTAAACTCATAAGTGCATCGCTTTCCAAATGTCACTTCACATCAACGTGCCATGGTGCGCAAGTGCTGAGGAATCAGACAACCCCTTCTCCATTTCCCAATATATTTTCAATTAATACATTGCTCTCCGGTCAATGTCAACGTGATTGTAGAGGAACAACGCAGAGGTTCAAATGAATCAATGTGTCGTCAGGAGGATGGCATGACAGTGAGCGGGGCTGGCCCTTCAACCATAAATCAGGCTTTAGTTGGAGCTCTATAAGATGGATTATACACGAGACTAGGGCTGGGCGATAATGAGATGTGATAAAAAATCAAGTCGTGATCTGAGCTCTTCACCAGGAGAAAACAAGGTCTAAACCTGGTCCAAAATCGGACAATATCACAGACCGACTTTGGATTAAACCAGGACTAAAGCAAGAAGTAAACCAGACTAGAGCACAGACTGAAATCTAGGTCTAAACCAGGAACAAACCAAAAAGGACTAAATGATTACCCTGGACTAAACCCAGAACTAAACCCAAAGAGAAAATAAACCAAGAAAAAACTGAATCTTAATCATGTCTGAACCTGGACAATACAGACTGAATCACAGACTGAACCAGGATTAAACCAGGGTTAAAACCACAAGAGAAAAACAGGCCTTAACCAAGACTGAACCAGGGCAACACCAGGTCTAAACCCAAGAAGAGACAGATGGCTTTAGTCGCTTTTAAAAGACAATTTACACATGAATTGCGATAAAATCGATATCGCCCAGCTCTACACGAGACTGAACATTCAGATCTCGTGACAATCCATCTTGAAGTTCAAATTTAACTTTTGAATCCAAGAAAACCAGTTCCAAGCAGCAACAATAGATTCCATGACAGGTTTAGCAGTTCACATTTCAGTCTCCTTACATAATGCTCCCCGTCACATTGTAAACTGTACATTGTGAAGCGAATCTTGACTTAGAAATAGCAAGAGCAAGTTTTCTTCAGCTCTACTAAATAACAGCCTGTCCCCGTCACCTACAGCCCGCTCCTCCTACCCAGACTTATTACTTCTGGTGTGTTTGTTAATAGTCCAGGCTGATTTACAATGAGCCATTTGCTGTGTGCTGCTATTGTCAAGGGAATACATTAGATCGATGTACCAGTCTCCATTCAAACACAGCAAAACAATGGCTCACGGAGCAGGGAGCACACTTTTATCTTTGCCTAATGAGGCCAAGTAATACGCAGGAAGTGTAGGAGCAGCCGTTTGAAAATCAATGCTTATAGTCTGTCGAATGTTGGCTGCCAACCTTTGGATAAGTCTAATCTACCTCACAACTTCGACCAGGCCTAGATCAAGCTGAAATCATCAGGGCTATACTGGATCTAAACAAACAAACAGAACTTGCATAATGAATTACTGAAGGTTGAATGAAAATGTCTAATCAGAATGAAGTCAGAATTCATAGATTAAACAGAATACAACTTCAAACCAAACTCTGTTTTCTACATAAACTGTGCTTTACTTTTGAGGTTCATTCGTATTTCTTTACACACATTGCAACACCAAACAAATCCTTTCTCATCTATGGCCAAAATGGACTGGATGAAGTCAATTTTGTTGACTTGTTGCGATCATCGTCATGCTCGGGGCCAATAATAATGTTTTAAACAGCGGTTTTCAACTGTTCAACTTCGCTCTACGACCACAAGCCGTGACCCAGATACAAATACTCATCGTCAAGCTTAAATCTGTTGATGCAAAATACAGATTATTGTTGATTCGCTGTATTGAATAAACGTCGCCAGGTCCGGACCAGGCCAAGTTCTCGGACTAAATTTCCATAGTGACTGAGCCAGGTTTATGGATCCCAAATGACAACAAAATAAGCAAGACTTAGACAAATAGGCAGGCCTTGCTTGTGGAGTATGAAACAGCCCTCTGACTGAATTCATCCTGGATAGATTCATCTTAACTAATCTAATCTTAACTAATCTAATCCAGCTTCGTAGTATACCACTCTGACTTACTCTTGATTGTGGGGGACTTGCCTAATGACCAGCCCAGAAGCCATTGTCCTCCAAAAATCTGGTCTAGTAAAAAAATATAACAGGCTCTATGCACGCGAGTGACCCATGACTTCCGAGTGAATGTTGCTGAGGTCACTTCTCTTCCTTTCCCGTCATTTCTCCATTAGGGATTAGCAGTGTCTCATGCAGTCGATAAATAGTCCTAGGAAACATGAAACAATCAAAGGCTACATATTGAAAACATTACGTTGGATGTAAATACTTGACTGGAGGAAACGCCTAGGGAAGTCTTTACATTCCGTGTGATGTTTTCTAACACGTTGCTTGTGGCTGTCCGTTAGTAACTCGCTCTATTTATTTGGAAGAGACACTGCTAATACTTAGGTAAATAACGGGAGGGAAGAGCAGAGGCCTCCAGAGATTTCAGTCAGGAGTCACATGCGTGTAACAGGTCAGTTTGATCCGACTGATGAGGTGTTGTTGCAATGATAATAACGGATTCTTGTAAGAAATAAATCAGTTACATGTTTGTGCAGACCTACACAATGGGCACAAGACTCACCGGAAAATGAGAAACCTCAATGGGGGCTTTTCTGGATGAAGATAAAATGCAAATGTTTTGGTTTAGTCAAATGACAGGATGGTTTGTGAGTACAGTAGTGGCCCAGTCCATGTGTGATTCATGCAAACCTTAAACCCTCAAACTCAACAATTAGCCCAGTTTCAAGTGGCTGTATTTGCCCCTCTTGTCCGGCCCCAGGCTGCAATGCACGCGCCGAGGTCTTCTGCTAACACGGGGGGGAGAGTGGGCACAGAGCAGCAGGCCCCTGATTGGTCACTGTACTGTCAGCAGACATCAGAACATGAATATGATTGGCCGCTTGTCAGGACTAGGGACTGGACAGCTCCCACACACACTCCTAATGTTTCCTACTTCATCATTCATATGTAAACTTTCAGCTGGCAAAGGAAATGGGGCTGCTCTGGCTAATTTGACATGCAAAACCAGTTTATATTTGTATTATGCTGGTGAGAATACATCATACTCACCATGGTCTAGTGCAGGTAAAAGGGACACTTGGAGGTACGCAAGAGCTTAGAAGGGGGTACTAGGAATAATTTTAGATACAAAATAAGAAAAAAAGATAATAAAAGATATATAAAACATTTAACTGTAAAGAGCCAGTTTGAGAATATTTAGTAGCCTTTTTACTGATAAATAGGAGTTTTAGTGATTCACTTCCTAGCTAATCATCAAAACCAGAGAGGAAGGGGTTACTTGGGACGTGACCACAAATCATGTGTTGCGTGACAATTCAGTTTATGTCCTCTGCAAACAACAAATTATCCAGTGAACAGGCAAAGAAATGGATTGTTAAAGCACTTATAGGACTTTTACACATTTTGGCTCCAGCAGAAAAAAAATTAAAATAAGAGTGACCACCTAAAAAGGTACAAAGGCGATGGGTAGATGGATCAACAAGTACCTGAACCAAATTGTGGGTATTTTTTGCCTCTGATACTCAAACATCTAATACTCACAACATATACCTGTACATATAAGGCTTTTTATTGTCTTCCTAGAATCAAGGTGAGCAACTCTACAAGCATGACGTGCACAGACTGCTGGTGTCTGATTTGTCAGAGAGAAGACAGCCCTCGCACAAGCAGGCATGTCGTATGAGAATAATATTTCTCAACATTATACTGCGGTTGTAAACAGTGATCTTGCCGATCGATGGTATTAGCCACTGTTAGCACAACTTTGGCTGCTGTTAGCATAACATTAGCACATAGCTTACCTTCATAGTTCGTTTTTAGCACCTTCTTTCCTCTAGTTTTTCAGAACAGATAAGAGAAAATCTTATAAAAGGAAAGTAGAATTTTGAAAACATTCACACTAATTTACGGCTAATAGTAATATTCTATAGATCAGGGGTTTTCAACTGGTTCTGCCCCAGGGGCCACCATTCAGACTAAGCAGTAGTCTGTGGCCCACCATGTGTGCAATATAGGCCTATTTTTTTGTATAAAAGAGGGCTATATACTTTATTTTACAATGCTTTGTGTTCTCAAATGTTTAAAATAACAATAGTAATAGTAAGTAAGAGATAAATCAACTTGAAATTCATTAATATTCAATATGCTGCGACCCTAGTGTATTTCTAGTAGTTAAACTGGATAGCAAATCACGGACCACCACGGACCACGGACCACTGGTTGAAAACCCCTGCTATAGATTATTATTTTAAAATCATGTTTAAAATGTATTTTTAACAGGATGACATAAAACCAATAAATATAGTTTCTAGTTGTGAACATTCAGACTTTAAAAGGTTTGCAGAAATTATGTGCATTTCCTTCCTTAATTTGAACAAAATGTGAATATCATAAAAGTTTTCTCACACAAATTTAGAATCATGACACCCCTAAATGCAAGTTTGCTTTGAGCTTCTCTGTGGAGTTTAATCCCCACACGAGGAGCAGCCAGGAAAAGGACACCAGTGGCTTCAACATTTCTGTTTCAGTGTGTGCCGCCCTCCAGTAAAGGGTAAACATGGATCAGTGTGTTATCAGGAGTGACTTGTATAGATTATTTACATTTCACCGTGACAAATGCAGCAGCGCCCATGCGTACTTGTGTCACATGAGCGAATCACGCTACAAGGACTTTCACGCTTGGGCACGCCACGGTCGGGAGGGACAAGTGTGTGGGAACTCTGAATACTGAGGTCGTATTATCTCCATAACGCTACTTTTGTAATCATGCAGTGTAGCAATCCTAATCAAATTTCGATTAATTGCACAGCCCTAACATGTATTATTAACCCTTTGCCTGCCAGCCCATTTGTAGTCTCAACCCCTTTCCCTGCCAGAGGTTTTGTCTTCTAACGAACATTTGTGCTACAGTGATCTGTAAATATTCATTACCAAAATGAAGATTCAAGTCTCTACTTTTATTAAAAAAAAGGTTTGAAGCTCTATATTTATCCATTCTTTTTTTATTCACTGATGAACAAGGGCAGTTTTAGTCAGAAACAGCCATTTGGAGACAAAAAGCTTTTTTTTTTCACAACTTATTTTCCAAAATTCCAAACTAAATCTGTCCAATTTTACATTTACTCACATAATTCCCCTTCGACAAGGCTAAACCTTTGAATGGAAATGCAGTTCAGAAAATGTCCTGAGTTTAGTCTATATATACACACCGTAGTCATTTCCATTCAAAACTGTTTATGATCAAAGTCAATTAAGGTTAGGAATGGATTAGGTTTACATACAGTGCCTCTCGAAAATCCTAATACACCTTGAACTTTTGCACATTTTGTCAGGTTTACAACCATAAACAAAGATTTGATTTTCTTACTGGACGTTCACACACAAGTAACAGACAACTGTGGAGTGAAAGCAAAATGATACATGATTTTGTTATTATTTTAAAAATAGAAAAGTGAAAAGTGGGGCGTGCACAGGTATTCATACAGTGCATTAAATTGCCTTTAAAACATTCCTAATGACTGCTGAATGTTCACACCTTGCCCTAATGATTAAATAGAGGCCACCTGTGTGTAATCTACTCTCAGTTTAATTACAGCTGTTCTGTGAGGGCCTCAGAGCTATGGTCTGAGTGTATTGGTCACTAAACAACATCAGAAAGGTCAAGGAGCACACCAGAGAGGTCAGGGATAAAGTTGTGGAGAAGTTTAAAGCCGTATTAAGTTAAAGATTTCCCAAGATTTGAACATCTCACGGAGCACTGTTCAATCCATCATTTGGAAATGGAAAGAGTATGGCACCACTGCGAACTTACCAAGACACGGCTGTCCACCTAAATTAACAGATCGAACAAGGAGAGCACTGGTCAGAAAGGCAACCAAGTGCCCTAAGATGACTCTGGAGGAGCTGCGAAGTACTGCTGCTGAGCTGGGGGAATCTGTACATGGAACAACTATCAGTCCTACTCTACACAAATATGGCCTTTATGGATGAGTGGCAAGAAGACAGCCATTATTGAAAGGAGGCCATAAGAAATCCCGTTTGAAGTTTGCCAGAAGTCATATGGGGACACCGCTACCATGTGGAAGAAGGTGCTTTGGTCAGATGAGACAAAAATT
>OMNZ01045533.1:0-17132 GCA_900303255.1 Lesueurigobius sanzi | reverse complement strand
ATACAGTTGTGAAGAACATACAGTGATGTGTGACAAACAGAAGGTAGTGATGCCGTTCACAGTGAAAGGGAAGTGACAGAATAAACATTGTGTGTGCGTGTGTGTGTTCGGATGAGTGTTTGAATGCTGAGGTGAATGCACTTGTAAATATAGTGGGGGAGTTGGGTGTGTAAATTGATGTTTCTGTTTTTAATGTGTTTTTAATCTGTAAAGCACTTTGGGTTGCATCTCTGTATGAAAAGCGCTTTATAAATAAACTTTGATTGATTGATTGATTGATTTTAAAGTGATAATGTCATTATAACCTGACAACAAGATGCTGCACTGCTGAAACAAGCTTCTAAATACAGTAATCTCTTGAATTTAATCCTTGTATACATCTTCTAGCACGCCTAAATAGATTAAAAGGTTAAATAATTACATAGTGCTAAATCTTGTGTATTGGAGTTTGTAAATTATTTTATATTATTTGCTTTAAATAGGCTGAACCTTGTCATAGATATTACATGAATAAATATCACTTGCTGACTGCCAACACAAACATCTTGGAGCCTTATCAGCCTCTCGCAGTACTTTCATTTGTACATCATTGAGCTCTTTACTTGCTCTTGCTGGCCTGGTCTGGGATGAAGACACTTACAGTGAAGTCCCCGCTCTCCGTGCCGTACTTGTTCTTCACCAGGATGCTGTACTTGCCAGAGTCTGAAATGTTCACACCAGTGATGGTGAAGCTGGCAAACTTGCCCGACTCAAACTTCAGGATGCAGTGCTCGTCTGATGTAATCTCTTTGTCGTTCTTCAGCCAAGTCACTTGTGGCACGGGGTCGCCAGAGATGTTGCAGGTCAAATTCAGAGCCTAAGGTCACACAGTAAATGTGTGGTTGTTATTATAAAGACTTTTATGAATAGTAGAGTAAGATTCTAAGACATTACCTTGCCCTCCTGAATGGTGACCACATCAGGAAGACCTCCTGCTACTCGAGCACGGCCTTAGACAAAAGAAATACATAGTTGAAAAAAGAGAAAGACAAACGATAATGGAAATTGAAATGTCGAAAGAAAAGACTTACTTCTCTCTGCAATGGCAGCAGCCCTGAGGACAGAAACAGTTATTAGTCTTCTTACAGGTAACAATAATGGCAATAATAATGATCATAATAATACATAAAATAGATGTCTTTTAGCCTCTATCAATAAACTGTATAAACAACTCTTATGTACACTGAATTAAAAAAAAAACTAATAAAAACAAACTAAATGTTGGGTAGCTCTAGAAAAAGAATATCCAAAGAACCAAAAACAAAACAAAAACAGAAATTGAACAGAATTGGTATAAATGAAAAAATGAATCCAATATTGTATCAGTACTGTATTATTCACTCATCAGCAAATATTTGAATGAATAGTCAACCTGTTCTGAAATCTAAATACTTACTTGAGTCTCTGGAATTCTGCAAAAGCATCATCATAAGCTGCAAAACAATAAAACTTTCATTAACATTTTATATTTGATTAAATATGTTTATGTCCTGGCGTATGCCCTGGTAATCTGGTGTAACACAGAGAGCTGCTGCTCCTCTTGCCTCACCTTGTCCACTCAGCTCGACGGTCCTCCTCAGGCCGCCTTTTCCGTCGTTAAATTCAATGGCGTATTTGCCCATGTCTTTTTCCGTGGGCTCTGTGATCTGTAGCCAGAGCTGCTCTCCCACCACTCCGCTCTTGATCCGGTCAGAGAAGGCGATGGCCGAATCCCTGCCAAAACAGAAGCACAGTAAGACAAATGCGCCAGACAAAACCGATGTATGGATTATTATTATTAAGCATGCTGCTAATGAACTTACTTATAATGCCATGTCACACTGAGCAAGTCGTTGTAGTAGCTGACAAATGTATACAGTCGGATTCCATTTTCTGTACTTGTGATCTTCAGTGGAGTGGAAGAATTGGCTGGTGAACAGAAATGAATGTAGTATTGCATTTCAAATAGTATTATAAAACATGAGATAGCTTTAGTTTTCACTGTCTTACCGATAAAGCTGAAAACCTCGTTCATTAAGTCTTTAAAACCTGAAAAACACCAGATTTTTAAAAATAAATACTGTATGTATTTTAAAACATAAATACTATTTGGTCGGACACTCTACCTTGTTCAGTCAAATTCAACTTAGAAGTGTCCTGTCCTCGATCGTCCTTCAGAACCACCTCATACACGGCTGAATCCTTCTTGGAAATCTATCAGAGACCACATATGTGTCAAACTTACAGCACACACCGCTGATACAAAAACAAAACAACTTGAAACCATCTGAAAAGGCAAAGCTTTTCTCTTCTGCTAAAGATGCTGCAGAAAACAGACCAATGGCACAAATGGCAAAAAAGCCGACGGACAAATAGGGATATGGGAAAATAAGCATTCTCAAGCAAAACTGCAAAGCCACAACTTTCACTTATAATGAGGACGAATAAACGAGTTCCAACTTTGAGTCTTTTCCAGATAAGGCTGTCGGCATACTCTGCTGTTTCTGCAGGCGAGTCTCGCTGAAATGGAACAATGTCACATGTTTACGTCGTATATAGCCAGTGTGTTGGATATATACCGTTCAGACACACATCACGGACGACACTGTGGCGGCAACAGAACAATGAGCGGTGAAACAGGACAGAAAAGGCTCATTTTTAGATTTAAATCATGTTTGTGTTTTGTTTCATTCATGCCTCTTTCAGTTTAAAGTAATACTTGAACTTACTTGACCCGAGCAATGGTGGATCCAGCTTTTGCTGTTTACATTCATGTATCAAAAAAAATGTATGACATGTAGAGTACATAAATATACAGATATATTTCACAGTATACAAACAAACAGGCAGACCAGTGTCAGTTGTGTCACCTGAGCGATTTCCAGCTTGAGCACTCCCTCAGTGAAGCCAAGGCTGTTGTCTGATTTGATCTCTTTGCTGTCTTTGTACCAAACTGCAGTGGTCTCTTTCTTCATGTTTCCAACCTGAAGTGCACCAGGCATCAGTTAGTAAATGGTGTATTATTTAAATTAAATTGCAATTCACTTTAAAGTCTTGCCTTGCACTTGAGCAGGACACAGCACTCTGGTGTCACCTCGTAGCCCAAAAACTCAATGAAGTGTGGACCTGCGCAGCACAAGAAGTTCTGTATTTGGACTTATGTGGAAGGAAATTGGTTGATTCACAGCTTGCAACTTTTACCTTGTTTTCTAAACCATTCTTTCCTCTGGAACGCTGACTCCTTTTGCAGATCTCTAAACACTGTAAACAATAATGAATAGATGGCCCGAGGAGTATACTTGTTATATTAACCTTAGTTGAATGTGTTTTGCTGCCTTCTATTGGTAGAAAAAGTGAACTTACCATCCCCGACCAGCACCAGACTAGACTGATTTTTAGCCTTTCCATCCAGCAGCTGGAAAGTGTAGGTCCCCTCATCATAACGTTCCAAAGATTCCATGACCATCTCGATCATCCCAGTATTTTTGTCGAAATTCATCTTGTATTTCTGCCCAAAACAGTCAACATTACATTTACATTCAAATACTTTTAACACAAATAGTTCAAGACGAGGGAAAAAAAGAGAAAAGAAGCTGACCTCTCCCTGAGAAATGACATTGTCATTGAACACATAATCAATTTTGCCATTTCCCGACATTTCTGCCTGCAGCCAAAACCGGACTCTGCCCTTCTCCAGCATCTCCACAGCCAAGTCTGACTTCAGTGGAATAACTCATTTGTAAAAAAGGGGGTAGAAACAGAAAAGACAAGTTAATACATGACATACTAACAACCAGCTGTGACTGTGAGGGAGAGTATACTCACTGGGGAACTTATGGTCATGACTGATCTCCAGCAACCTTTTCAGCTCTGCGCAAAAAAAAAGTATTCATGATGTTCTATGTAGATACTAATTGATGTCATTATTTTAGACAAAGGGAAGTAGCTTTATGAGTGATGAATTGTTTTGGAAATGGAAAAAAAAGTGAAAATGAACCTTATCCTTTTTTGTTATGAATTGGGTTCTTAAACGTGCTAAAGTGATCAATTTATTACTAAGTTACCTTCAGCAGACAAAGTGTAGCTGGAGGAAGCACCATCAGTGTGAGTGACGTGGCAGGCGTAAATACCGACGTCTTCCTCAGCAGGACTGTTGAACAAAGCCTTGGATCTGCGTAAAACATACAGAGATAGAATAGAAGACTTGACTGAGAACAATAGTGCAGGTTAACAGATAAAACATACTTGCTTCCCTTGGTCTCTGTGGTCACTCGGGAGGATGACTCTGAGATTTCTTCATAGTTTTTGGACCACACAAATTTGGAGTCTGGTTTAATTTCGCCACATTCAAAGTTCAGGGAGATGATGCCATCATCATCAACGTCCACAACAATCTCTTTGGTGCCTAAAGCCAGAAAACATCATTATAATTTAAAATATATTTATAAAGTTATAGAGGGTCTGGTAGACTCCTGCCTGGTTTGGTGACAGCTTTGACTGGGTCAGAGACCTCAGAGGACTTTCCAACACCCGCCTGATTTTGAGCACGAACGCGGAACACATAAGTCAGTCCTTCAGTCAGGTTTTTAATCTGTAATTTGAGAAGAAAATGACATGTTTGACAATGCACAAACTCTGACAAGCACTTGTAAGGAGCCACACCTTGAAATAGGTATTGTCTGTAGCCTTGGTGTTAACGCCTCTCCATCCCTCGTTTGAAGCATCTGCTTCCTTGACATCAATGTAAAATCCATTGACTGGATCTCTGCCCTGGTAAACAGGCGGCTTCCACAGCAGCACCACGGAGTCACTGCGCACTTCTCTGGCCTGCAGATCATGAGGGGGGCCTGATGGGCAGCACAACATGTATTAGAAAGGACTTATCAAGTACTGTCAAGGGCATCGTCTTCCATGAGGAGGGGACATGTGTGTGTGAGTCACCTGGGACAGCAATGGTCCACTCCTCACACAGGAAAGTGTCACTGGGCAGTGATGGGATTCCCACACCTGCCATGTTGGCTGCTCTGACTTGAAACTGGTACTTTTTGTTCTCCAGCAGCTCTGACACCTATATTTGTTTCATAGTGTGAAACAATCTTTACACCTCCAAGTATGATAAAACGTACAAGATATTTCATAGAAACCTACCCTGTACGCTCTCTCACTGACAGCCTTAATGTTGGCTTCATGCCACTGCCCTGGTACGCCATCAATAACCTCCCGGTAATCCACAAAGTATCCAGTGATATCAGCCCCGATTGATGTGGGCTGTTTCCAAGCGAGCACCATGGAGTCACACACACACTCCAGAACAGTGATGCCATAGGGAGGAGTAGGGGACGCTGGAAAGACAAAGTACTTCAGTGAGACTCAGTATGTCCTGTGAGTGGATGTGGGCAACACATGGAAACCTAGACTATATGGTGATTACTATGCCAACAGATAATAATACATTATTATCAATTAATATGTGCAAGTCACACTGGCATTTTTATTATAGGAAATGCTTCTCAGTGCAATGTAACATTACATATACAGAACAGAAGTTGAAAGAAGAAGGTCCCCTAATGTTGTCATCACAAATACACAAAATAGTTTTAACAAGGGGCAGCACAGAGTCAACAAAGATAAACCATGTTTACTTTTCACGTATCAGGTGTGATTAGCTGGTGGCTACAGTGTTATGTGCCCTTAGCGGAGGAGAGGTGGCTGGTGACTGACATCAACATAAGGTCGTGTTGTGGGAGGGCAGGCAAACGTGAACTTCACTGGTGGGTGACTTACCTTTAGGGAAACGCCAGTAAATGTTGAATGAACAACTGAATTTGTTTAAATCAATACCTTGCTGGTACATATTGCTGCTTACCTGAAGACTCTCTCCTTGGCCTTGCTGTAGCAGAAGAATCTACTGAGAACTTACATGCCGCAGGCTCACAGACTGCCTCTACAGTCTCTACGGCGGCTGAGGCCTGTGTGTCAGGCTCTACTTGTGCAACAGTGTGAGTGGGTGAGTCTAAAACTACAGCTGACACACAGTCTGTGACCAGGTCTATGCTCAGGTTAGGGGTCCGGGGCCTGCAGTCTGGGCTCACAGACTCTTTGTGGGCCCCGGGGCCCTGCCTGGGGTCAGTGACAGTTTGAGCTTTGCATTTAGGCACGGTGTCAGTTTGAGCTTTGTACTTCGGCTGAGTGTCAGGGGGGGACTGGACAGTCTCATGCGTGCCCATCCAGAGTGGCCTGTGCTCAGTTAGTTGGCACATGTTACCCCCTGGCCTCATCTCCAACACACCATGAGGAATGCCGCCTCCTACAGGGGTTAGCAGAAAAAGCATTGATAAAACAGGCATTACACAGTCACAACAAAACAAAGAAAAAAGACATGTATTGTAAGCTAATAATATTGCAATTAAAAATGTCTTCATCTAAGAGGGGAAAAAATGAAGACCAGATGAGCGACATCTCGATGAGGAGGTAAGAGAGGCATGCAGTATATGACAGTCAAAGCAGTGCACTGACAAACTGTCCTATGCACACCATTCAACCTTAGAATAGAAGTTTGCAATGTTTTTAATGCTATTCAATGCAAAGCTTTGATTATGTTAGTTGTATAATGTATAATGTATAATGTAGAATAATGCAGAGACGTATTAAAATTAATTTTGTACTTGTCTACTCATGCTTGGTGATATAGGATACAAGGTTCAGGCTCGAGTTGTGAGGTGAAGAAAGATATCTCCATGCAGTAAACTGTGTCCACTATGGTAGAAGTGTAATGCTACCTCTGAACAGCAGGTGGGGTTGCCGACACGTCTCGTGCCCAGTACAGAAAGGGAGGATGGAAATGGCGGTGTGTGATACTGGCTGGTTTGTAACAACCACTGAATTGGATCAGTGTGACCCAAATGAGAGGAAGTGTACAAGTCCCGGCCCTGCCTCAGGCTGTGCAGGGAGAAGGGGAGTGTGGGAGAGGGGCAGGACAGGGAGGTGGCTCCATGGAAGTGCAGCATACAGTGACATGGAACCATGGGGAACGTACATTTAGACTATTTATATCTCATATGTTCTACATAAAACGTTTATACAGTATAGACTACTGTATAAAAAACGAATAAGTTATTTGAAAATATAAACAAAGTATTTTAAACTTGATTGTCTGACCATGTGAGGCTTTACAGACTGCCAAATGACTCACCTATAGCAGCCTTGACTTCAACAGCCTCAGATTCTGGAGAAAAGTTGCTGAGTCCTGCTGCGTTCACTGCCCTCACCCTGAAAATGTACCTTTCCCCAGTGATCAGGCCGTGACAGATGAACCTGTGGAGCACACAGACCCTCAGCACAACACAGGTTTTACTAAACTAAATAAACCATTTGTTTTACCTGGTGACATTCACAGGTTTGTTGTTGCATGGTTCCCACACATTGCTGCCCTCTTTGCTGCATTCTATGTAGTATCCCACTAATTCCTTTGCATTCGGTGAGGCTTCCCAAGACACCACCACTGAAGTGTCTGTATTTCTAGTCGGGACAACTTTGCTTGGAGCAGCTGGGATATCTGTGAAAATATGTCTGTTTGAATTCTGAAACACTTCCCAAATACTTCACATAATGATTATTTTTTTGTAATTATTATTTTGATGCTTCTCTGACCAAGTTTGTCTCCAACAGTGGTGGTCTCAGTGGGGTCAGAAGGTTCACCCACTCCAGCAGAGTTGCAACAGCGAACACGGAAGCTGTAGGACTTCCCCTCGGCGAGATCGAACAGTGCGAAGCGTGGGGACTTGACTGGGATCTCAGTATTCACCCTCTGCCAGTTGTCTGTGCCGGAGACACACTGACAAACCGGAATGAGATGTTAATCTTGCCAGTTATCACGGATACTAAGTGCACTACACATTAACTCATTTACACACACATTAATTCACCTTCTCAACATAATACATGAGACCTTCCAGGCTCTTCTCTCCTGGGGGTTTCCAGCTCAAAACCACATAGTTTTTCGTTGCCTCTGTCACTTGCAGCTCGCGGGGTTGTCCGGGAACAACACTTTCTGTACAACAACACGTGAATTACACAAATATCACCAAGTTCTTCCGAGATTATTAACAGAAAGTCTATACCTGCAGGCTCCTCCTCTGTCACAATGATCTGTCCGGTCCAGGGAGCAGAAGTACCTATTCATGAGACAGGTCATTTATGTATGCATGTATGTTGGAAATCCAAAAAAATGTATGCTGACCAGTCCCAAAATCCAACTCTAAAACCATAACATTCTCTTTACAATCAGATACAGTACCTCTCATACGGGCGCGGTCCGCTGGGTCCATGGCAGCGGCGGGTTCGGACACTCGGGACGGATAGCTCATGCCACAGCTGTTGACGGCTCGGACGCGGAAGACATAGGAGCGACCTTGGACCAGGCCAGTGGCAGGGAAACGGGCAAACTTGACCGGGGTGTCATTGCACTGGACCCAGTGGCTTGTTCCGACCTCACACCTGCACAAGCGAAAAAAACACAACTGATTAACACTCACTTTTTAATATTGAAACATATCTCCTGTTCATTCTAACACTGTTGAATAATCCATTTGTGCACATGGTCTAAACAAAAAATATAACGAAAAAAAAAAGGAATATTAGGGATGGATTTTGAATGGGATTTTAACTTCAGGCACCAGGGTGGGGCTTGCACTGTCAAGCTCCATTTTGCTAAATTATAGCGCTCACAATTATGGGGTGACACAATGCTAGAGCCGACAATATGTTGCATAATTATTGTTATCCTCCATCTGACACAATCACCAAAAGCGATTTGTTTTGACTTTGTTTTATCCAGGAATCCACTGATTTAACTTAAGCTTTACTTCACCCACTTCAGAATTTGTAGTTGTACATGTTTGTAGTAGCGGAAACCAGAGTATTGAAAGGAAACCTGCCTAGGACCTTCTTGATACGAGGAGTGCGAGCAACATCCCGACAATTTCAAAACGGCTGGAGTGGTGCTGTACAATGAATGAGGTTCAGAGGAAACTACCAAGGAGTCAGGAGCATTGTAGAGTGTACCACATCACTCATTCTACCTTTTGTTGTCCCTGACTCACCTGACGGATTGAAATAGGGTTTAAACATGATGGGACCAAACTGACGAACCTGTCCACAAAGTAGCCAAGAATAGAGTTGCCACCATCAACTGCGGGCTGCTTCCAAGTGACGATGATGTAATCCTTATTGGCATCCAGACAGCGAACATCCAGAGGGGCCGCTGGGGCTCCTTCCACCTCAGCCTCAGCGTCTGAAGCACACAATGACACAAAATGATTATTACATACTTATTACATACATGCATTTCCAGTTAGCTGTATGGTTCTTCTGCCTATGTCCCGTAGTTACTCAAGTATCCTCAAAATCCCATAGCTCGGACACCCTTGCAAGCCTAAAAATAAACTCTCTAATAGAAGATACTGTATGAGGGCCCTCTATCAGGAATAGCCCAAGTTCATAGTAATCAGTGACAGGAAGACAGAACTAACAGCAGCCTCTGCCAGAATGAAAGAAGATAAGAGACTACAAACAATAAATTGGCCAGGCAGGAGAGACAGGCCAACCAAACAACAGGCTGTTATTATTACAACCTTTCACTCTATGTTTTATAATAGATACAACAATAAATAAACAAACACTTATGAGGACTGTGGTCAGTTATTTAAAGTGTAAAGCTTGTGCTTTTGTCCAGTTGATGTTTACAGTATTTTATTTGGGTTGAGAGCCAGACCAGACATTCTCGGGCTGAGCTCTCTGAGAATAGCTCAGCTGCACATGGATCATATAGCCTATTGTTATGGAAAAACACTTCCATAGGCTCCTCTTTAAAGAGACTGTCAACTGGAGCAGGGGACAACTGGGTTTACTTTGTCACTGTGACAGAAGCTTCAGAGGGTGCTCCCTCTCTAAAGGCAGTGGAGATAAGCCACAAAGGCCACTTTTCAAAGTAGTCAAATAGAGGTATGCTATTTAAAGCCCAGCTCATCTGGTAAAGTTATCTGACCATTACATGGAGGATTGCCTTTAGGTGCCAGGTGCTGTGTTGTTGTCTTTGACCTTCATACTTAATATTTACCACTAAGTCTGATGGAATGAAGGCTGGATTTAGCCAATAGGAAGCATCTGAGGGAAGGCATACAGTTTCTATCTTTGCTTCAAACTGTTAATGACCCTTTTCACCTTTACAATAAAGTACTAAACACTTTCACATTAATGTTAGCATTAATGAATTAAAAATACCTCGAACAAACACGTAGGATGAGTACGTCTCATAGCCAGACTTAGTGGTGACACGCAAAGTGTAGAGTCCCTCGTCCTCTTTGTTGAGGTGTGTGAGTGTCAGCGTGGCTCTGTCCCCACTCCATTGCATCTGGTGCCATTTAGAAGCAGACAGCAAAACATCTAGAAAGTGTCAGAAAATCATTAAAGGCATCTATATGTTCTATATGTTAAATAGGTAATAATTTAAGTAACAATAAGTAATTGATAGACCTACCATCTCTGTACCACTGAATCTCTGGCTGGTATCGGTTCAGAGTTGGATAAATGACGACGGTACATCCCAGACTCATAGTCTCGCCCTCTCTTCCAAATGAAACTCCAAACTTATCAACAATGTCAGTCTTGAAGTTAATGCCATACTCAGACACAGGGCCCTCTGTAGAACAAAATGGAGAGAACAACACTCAGACACCGGAGTGGCATTGGACCCGATGGTGATAGCACACCACTGCAAGAATACACAAAGTAGATCACAAATCCACTAAAAAAGATACAGTGGAGCAACATACACGCAAAAGATGGAAAATATTGTAGAAAGATGTGGATGAAAGCAAAATACAAAGCCAAAAATTGACTGAAAAAGAGAATTCAAGATGAGAGTTGGTGTCATGCAAAAACAGTGATCACATCAGACAGCCAAAATGTGTTTGTTGAATGTCTAACGCAGCACAAAATGAATGAAATGATATTGCTATATTCCTCTATCAAAGCTGACCAAAGCCATTGTCACAGCACTAAGCAGATATTTTGTTTCCCACAGTTTCTAAGGAAGACTGTGAAGTGAGATATGGCCATGCAATGAAAGAATAACTTTACCAAAAACCTTCTAACCAAATATGACCCAGTTACCTCGAGTAATGGCCCCTGCAATGGCAGCACAGCGTCAAAGAAATAAGACAGTGTTAGTGCAGTAGCTCCCACAGTACAGTACCCCACCACACACCACAATATGACTGATATCCTATGAATGAAATAGACATCCATCTCAAAGGATAGCAGCAGCAAGCATTAGATATACTCCCACAGCTTGTTATAAAGCATTGTCCAAGACTGGGAGAGTAAAACTTAACATATGTCAATTTTGAAATAAAATGCTAGCTAGAGTACATTAAAGCCAAAATTATTTATTAACATGGATCTATTCTTAATAAACTTCATGCAAAGAACAATAAACAAAAAAAAGACAAAAATATCTTGTGTAGGAAAGATACTATGTAAAGTCAAGAGAATGACTTACAGACAGAATATGTTCATGGGGAACTGAGTATAACAGTTTTTTACCTTTACCTAAACCACTAAGAAATGAAAGAACAATACAAAACCAAGTTTATACTTACGCCTGGGCGCTGGCAGACTCTCATCGACTTCACCCTTATACCCTGTCAAACAGCACCATTTAAACCATGTGAAGCAAGGAAACACTGTTACAATATTTGGACTATGGTACCTACAGTATATTATTTGGATAATATACTGTAGGTACTGTACAGTGGGTTGCATAAATATCTGCAGCCCCTTCAACTTTTTGACATTTTGCCATACTAGGTACATATACTGTACATACATGTATTCAATTGAAATTTCATGTGAAAGACACACACTATGGGACACACAATGATGAAGTGAAATGAAATTTATACATGATTTGGAACTTTTTTTATGAATAAAAAGGTGGGGTCAAAAAGTTGAAGGGGTGCAGATATTTATGCAACCCACTGTATATGTTTTCATAGTCATCACTGTAGCCAAACCTACTTTTAACAACGACAGAGGCAAAAGCTGACAACTCCCCCTTGGAGTTCATGGCCGAAACACGATACTGAGCCGTGTCATCAAAATCACACCTGAAACGAAGGAGCATCAGCTGATCAGGCTCATCATACATCACATGTACAGGGCCCTTCCATCAGCCCAATACCACAGATATTAATATAAAGTATGTAGAAGCCAACAGTAACACATTCCTTTATAGACAGAAATACTTAAGCAATAAATAGACTGGTGATGTCATTTACTGTATGCAAATCAGCAGATCCTTCCTTCAAACTCATTTTATGTATGATTATACGCTATACATACACGTTTTGTTGACATAATGACATTAGGTTGTTTGTGTACTGAAATAGATTACGAGAGTGAAATGGTACCCACCTGTTAATTTCCAAAGAGTGGACATTGTATTTGCTTTCAAGTTTGTACTTGCCAGGGTTTATAATTGGATCAATAGCCACATTGTTCTTGTACCTTACAAACAAAACAATAATTAAATCAACATTTAATTTAATTATTGTTATATATAAACCAAAATATTCATTTTGGTTTATATTCATTTATAAACCAAAATGAATATGAATAATTATAGAATAAGTTAGGTAGCAGTGGTGTGAGCCTACCAGACGACTCTGGGGTCAGGCCAACCACTGACAGTGCAGTGCAGGCGCACACACTGTTTCTCCCACACCGTGTGGGAGCGAGGCTTAATCACAAACTCTGGAGTGTGCATCAGGCTGTCTTCGTTCATACGCTTAAAATGTGCTTCTTGCTCATGGATCTTGAAAACATAACACAGTTCACCATCAGAAGGATGCATATTTACCTGAATTACTCTGCTCAACTTCCTCCCCTCATTTAAAAACATATACATATATACAATCACACCAGGCATATGCAGAACAGGCCTGTGACAAAGTAGTAAAACAATAACATGCAGCATGTTTGTGCAGGCTCTCAGTTGTCCAAGTTGTCCATCGTAGTGCACCTTGAATCGTCAACTGGACTGAGGTGATTGAGTAAAGAACATTTTGCTTCTATCCACAGAAGACTCTAAACTTTTGTGGTCTTAGCTCTTGTGCTCTTCTGACTACAAGAATATAGATAGAAGCAAAACATCCTCAACTCAGTCCAGTCGACAATTCAAGCTACACTAATGACATGCAACATTCAAGTCAACTTTCTAATGATAATCTAAGTATGTCATTTAACCTAGTGATGATGAAACTTTATGTGCACTACTTGTAGCATGACAAGGCTCCTGGGACATCACACTTGTGTGTCTTAAGAAACGTGATCGCCTGATGAATTTGTCACCCAGTAGTAACGGATTCAATGTGGACAGATAAGTCCACTGAGGTTAGGGTATTACTGTAGTTTGTGATGTCCAATAAAGACCATGTCTCATAATCACCCACAGCTTGAATGTCTTCCTTGTAAAAACACTTAGCCATAACTATCAAACTGGGATGGTGTGGAACCCTAGAATGCAGACAACAACCTAGAAATACTTGATGCTTTCTTGAACAAACTTATTGATAATTCTTTCAAATGTATTAAAAACTCCACAACTTTGAGTGTGTAGTCATGAGATCTGAACATTTCTGCAACTGGTGAAAAAAAAGAGGTTTGTTAATAACTTCTTGATCCACCGTGAAAAAACTAACCCTTTTGTTGAGAGAGATGCGGTTGGCGGTCTCACGCATGGCCTCCTTCCTGGATATCTGCTCTGACCTCTCCATCTCCAGGCCAGAGGAGAACAGTTCCCTGTGGGCCCTCTGAGAAGACATGACCCTGGTCTCCTCTGTACCAGAAAATCCTGAGGCAAGCTCTTGACTGAGCGAGTGCGGGGCAGGGCACAAGACATTTTCAATATTTTGGACATTTTAGGATGTCCACTTCCATCAGGTGGATTATTACCTGCCCCTGAAGATAGGCACTACATAGCCAATAACTTGGTTCTCTTTATCCACGGCTAAGTAAGTTGGCTTAGGTCGTTTAGGTAAGGGGCTCAGCCTGCTCTCCTCCAGTCCAGAATTGGAAAACACTGAGAGTCTATGGACACAAAACCATAAGCCTGGCTCCAAGCCACAAAGAACTGATGACAACACTAAGAAGTCAAATGTCAGTGATGAGTGAAGGGGAGGTGTAGTTTCCATTATGGGATAATTAGAAACATTTTAATCACACTAACAAAAACTAATACTTACCAAAATAACACTTATTCCTCTGATTCCTAAGTTATCTTTATTTTTCTAAATGCTCACATCCCATTCCCAGGGCCTTCCAGGATACAAGAGGCTCCTGGTGGAATGGCAACTCTATCTGTGGCACTTAAAAGGGTGGAGGGCTGCGGTGTGAGATAACATGAGGCTGAAGACTGAGGGCTGACAGAGCAACTGTCCACATTTTTCCACAATCTTTCTAGGTCATATTCGCCAAAAGAAAAAAAAAAGTGTGAAGAGTGTGAAGCCAAAGATCAAACAAGGTTATTATAAGTTAAGCCATGAGATCTGCTTACACTCTTTGAGCCAGAGCATTTTAGGGACAAGATGCTGCTGAAGATACAGAATCACTTTTATGTGCAATATGTTCCTAAATTTCTAACACTAACAACCTTTTGTAAACTATTTAAGTAGTGCATTTGTTTTTGTTTTGTTATTTAGATTTTGTGCAGCACTTTCAAAACGTTTTTGTTGTTTAAATGTGCTATATAAATAAAGTGGATTGGATTTGGTGAAATTTATTAATCACTGCTTATAGTCTATATTATAGGCCAGAATCACAGTTTATAATCCAGAATCCAGTTTTCACTGTGTCCACAATATATTATTGTTCAATATTAAACTATAACTCGTTACCCTCAGTCTCCACAGCACAATCTTGTTATAGCATAATAGTGCACTCCAAGCATTGGGCTCACAAAAAAGAGAGATGCAAATTATTTTAAAGAAAATGTGAGTAGACCAGCAGGCAGAAGGTACAGAAACTGGGACAACATGCATGGACGGAGGATGGGTGATGCTTGTGTCATAGGGGAAATTCAGGAGTGTTTGGATTGAAGAATGGTAACTTGGGTAATTTGTGAGCCAAGCATGAAGTACTGTATGATCCAGGGATAGTGATCCATCAAAGGGTGATAGAGGCCTTGGTCAGCGCAGGAGGGGTAGGTGATTATGTTAAGGGCAGTGAGGCTGCATTGTGGGATGATGGAGGTGTTGTTTCCTTCCTCTCTTCCCCAAACCTCCTTACCCCCTGCTGCTGCTGCCAGCTGTGAATCTGCTGCTGGTCTGATAGCGGCTCATGGTGGACCCCATGTCAGAGCTGCGGTAGCCGCGGTCGTAGTGGCGGTGACGCTTCTGGTAGAACGGTATGGATCCAGACATGGTGCAGGCGACTCCTGATGTCAGCCTTTAGTCTGTGTTTATTATTCTGTTTGGTCTGTTAGTGTTAAGAGAGAGTGGTCTAACATATACTATAACATATATTTAAAAAGCCTAGAAATACACTTAGAGCATGTGCTAATAAGTTTGACTCTAAAAAAAAATAACAAAGTTAAATAAGCTTTGACGTTCTGGTCACTGTAAATTCAATCCAGCAAGACAGATGACATACATACAGTGTTCAGGCTTTCAGGCAATAATTCATCATGCTCAGATAAACAGCAGTGGCATATGTGTAACAATGCTTACCTGGGCGAATCACTCCAAAGGTTTGTGAAAAAGACACCACACTTGTTATCCCAGCAAAGCTACAGGTAGCAGGCTGTGCTGTGGTCTACACAACAAAAATACAGTTGGCCCATGACAGAATGTCCAAGCAGCAGTCCCTTCCTTTTAGGGAGAGGGTGGAGATAAATATAGCAGAGTTGGGGGGCAACTCAAGTCCCATGAGGCACCCGACACATTTATGGGTGCTGGCTTTTCCGACTCCTGTAACATAGGTAAACACATCATTAGATAGTTGCAATATAACATCTAAATTTGATCAATTTATGTTTTATATTACTTACCTATTTCTCTTAAAATAACAATAAATAATAATATATAATTGCAAACACTGGACATACAGTAGACATTGTGGGTTATTTTGTGTTGTACTGCAATAAATGAGCCTGATGTGTAATTGTGTATGTGCAAAGCATGTTGGAAGACTGCAGCCACTGGAAACTGGCCCACACACAAGCAGCTCTCTTGAGGCTTCAGTGTTAAGCACAGGCCTTCTGGCTTTGGGCTTTCACTCACCACTGTGTATCTGGTTCCCTCTGCTCTTACGATTGCTGTGTCTAAATACACTTAATAATGTGGCATTCAAAGTGCTGCCTTCAGTTGAACTGAATAAACTGAGGCACAACTGGTATGTGGATGAACTGAAGATTGAATTGATGATTTACTTTAATTATTAATTATAAGATAAAGGCTAATTACAGTGCCTCTCGAAAGTACTAATACACCTTGAACTTTTGCACATTTTGCAGGTTTACAACCATAAACATAAAGATTTTATTTTTAATTTTTTACTGAAAGTTCACACGCAAGTAACAGACAACTGTGAAGTGAAAGCAAAATGATACATGATTCTGTAATAAATAAAAAAAATAGAAAACCAAGAAGTCTGGCATGCACAAGTATTCATACAGCATGAGTTAATGCTTTGTGGAACCCCCTTTTGCTTTAATAACAGCAGCAAGTCTTTTGGGGTATGACTCTACAAGATTTGTACATCTAGAGACTGAAAGTTTAGCCCATTCCTCTTTACAAAACAACTCAAGCTCTGTCAAATTAGATGGAGAGTGTTTGTGAACAGCAGTTTTCAGGTCTTTCCACAGATTTTCTATTGGATTTAGGCCTGGACTTTGACTGGGCCATTCTAGCACATGAATATGTTTTGTTTTAAACCATTCCATTGTAGATTTAGCTTTGTGTTTAGGGTCATTGTCCTGCTGGAAGGTGAATCTTCGCCCCAGCCTCAATTCTCTTGCTGACTCTAGCAGGTTTTCCTCCAAAATGTATTGTATTTGG
>OMNZ01045529.1:0-13544 GCA_900303255.1 Lesueurigobius sanzi | reverse complement strand
GACATTTTAGTGCAAACCTGCTCAAAAGTGTGTCTCTAGAGTGGCTAACGCCCTCTAGAGGTTGAATTCGTAATGTGTATCTATCCCATTTGAATTTTGCGTTTAGCTGATTCAGTGGAAGTTGTACTGTAGGTAGAAGTTGACGTCATCAGCTCCCCCTCATCATCCTCTAACGCTGTGGTATGACTGGCTCCTCCCCCTCATCATCCTCTCTAACGCTGTGGCTCCTCCCCCTCATCATCCTCTCAACGCTGTGGTATCACTGTGGCTCCTCCCCCTCATCTTCCTCTCTAACTCTGTGGTATCACTGTGGCTCCTCCCCCTCATCATCCTCTCTAACGCTGTGGTATGACTGTGGCTCCTCCCCCTCATCATCCTCTCTAACGCTGTGGTATGACTGGCTCCTCCCCCTCATCATCCTCTCTAACGCTGTGGTATCACTGTGGCTCCTCCCCCTCATCATCCTCTCTAACGCTGTGGTATCACTGTGGCTCCTCCCCCTCATCATCCTCTCTAACGCTGTGGTATCACTGTGGCTCCTCCCCCTCATCATCCTCTCTAACGCTGTGGTATCACTGTGGCTCCTCCCCCTCATCCTCTCTAACGCTGTGGTATCACTGTGGCTCCTCCCCCTCATCATCCTCTCTAACGCTGTGGTATGACTGTGGCTCCTCCCCCTCATCATCCTCTCTAACGCTGTGGTATCACTGTGGCTCCTCCCCCTCATCATCCTCTCTAACGCTGTGGTATCACTGTGGCTCCTCCCCCTCATCATCCTCTCTAACGCTGTGGTATCACTGTGGCTCCTCCCCCTCATCATCCTCTCTAACGCTGTGGCTCCTCCCCCGTAGAGAGTTGGAGTTGGATTAGCGAACACTCCTCTTTCACGGCAGATTTTAAAAAATGTGATGTGGGAGGAGTCCGTTTAGGCCCTCTTTAAAGTCTTTACAATTTAAAAAATGTATTACAAAGGCAGTTGATGTATCAGATTTGTTCTATTGTAATCAGACAAATTGAAATTTGATGGGAACACTGTCTAATTATATTTCACTTGAGATTTACAAAGGTTACACACAGCTTGTCTTGTCAAGAACACCTTTTTTTTTTTGTGTCTCCAAACAGACAAACGCAAATTTTTCGGATTAAAAATCTCCTCCTCACCACTTTATCCATGTTGTTTGTCTGTTGTGTGACGTAAGTCCCCAGCGCCGGGCGCAGACGCTTGGAGATGACGTAACGCCAGTGAAAAACAAATGAAAGTTGATTAAATAGAACATTCAGACATTAAACACTTTTAAATTGCCAATTGTGATTATAACTCAATGTATTTATCATATCGATACAATGGAACATTTTGCGTTAAAAATGATGTATCATGTGTGGCCAGGATGGAGGCCAACGAGCCGAGCGCTGATCCATGTAGCTGGATCCCAGGGAGACGTATCGATATATTAATTAACTGTGAGGGGTCATGACATCACCAACACAACATTCCATACTGGCCAGTCCGCTCTGAACCACATGGATACTTACGGACATTTTCCGACAGTATTTTCCTACAAAAAGCTTAAAGTGCTTACTTCAGCCTCCGTCCGCCATTTGAGCACAGAACCGCCAACCGTTTGACTGGCAGTCGCTTCAGCCAATGACAAAATGATGACGGTAATGAGATGCAAATGAGCCCATTGTGCTCAACAAGCAGAGAGAGGAGGCCGCTTTACCTTTACCTACTTTCAAATTTCCACAACTTCTCCAAATATTATCAGATTTCCATGTGTTACACATCGTCGGAAAGCTTAGAAACTACACTTTCAGAATCTGTGAAGAACTGGACACAAATAGATGTATCGTTGCACCCCTACTATTCACAGGACAGTCTCTAAACCACAATATACAAACCTTCCAGTGTCTGTGTCTGTTTGGTCGATCACCAGAACATTTCCATCTTTGCCACTGGAGAAGACCCTAACCCTTCTCTGTACTTAGGAGGTGGTGACCCGGCTATTTTTTCACCTCATAAAGCCTGGGTGCCAAGACCTGAGGACGCCACACTGTCCTCGCCGCGGGGGTAATTATAGAGACTCTCCAATACCCTCCACCGGACCACCCAGCCCCAACCAGACACCCCCACAGACCAGGGAGCATTCCTGCCTTAGCCCCGCTGACACTGTGGGGCGTGATATGTGTAGGATGACTCCGTTAGTGTGGACTTCACAGAGATGGGGTCGTAGGTGCTGTGAGGCAGTGGACAGGGGCTCAGGTTCCACTACGCCGAAGTCACCTGGACTGGCCATGTTTTACACATCAGCAGGTGGAAGAAGTGCTCAATATCCTTAAGTCAAAGTGCAGATACAGGAGCAAACATTTGCTTAAGTAAAGTATCACATTCAAATTCTACTTATGTATGGCATCAGTACAAAAAGAGGATTTTTTTTTTTTCAATATTTTTTACCTAGCCAGGTCTAAACCAGGACTAAACCAGGTTTTAACCAGGACTAAACTAGGACTAAACCATGTCTAAACCAGTAAACCACTAAACCAGGTCTAAGCCAGTAAACCAGGTCTGAACCAGATCTAAACCAGGTGTAAACCAGGTGTAAACCAGGACTAAACCAGGTCTAAACCAGGATAAAACCAGGCCTAAACAAGAACTAAACCTGGACTAAACCAGGTCTAAACCAGGACTAAACTAGGTCCTGCTTCTGACTAGTATGTTTCTATAAATAATAAATTGTCTTTTGATCAGAAAACCATTCTTAGTTTTGTGAACTTTACAGCAGATGTAGTGAATCATCTTGTTGACATTTTGGACGTGCTGCTCCCTACTTTCTCCTCCGTTGATCACATGACTGGGGTCACGTGATCAATGGCCAAGAGAAAGAAGTGAGGAGAAATGTGTCCAAATTCCCAACAAATCAAGTCCACTTTATAGTCCACTATACAGTGCGGGACTGTAGTAAATGAGTGGTTAGGGGTTAGGGTGGACATTACATAAACAGCCCAAGACTAGAAACCTGCATTTTGACAGTTGCCATAGTTACCAGCACAGATTCCTCAGCTGCTCTTTGGTATGTTGTGACGTCATGTGTATGTATTGATTCTGTGTGCATCTGCACTGAAGCAACTCCATGTTTTGTTTTCACTGAGCCCCATAATCGACACCTAAAGTGCCAAAGCCCACACCTCTGAGCGCTCACACGTGCTCCGCTATAGTAACCAGCCGTGGAGACAGCTGTGGGCCTGTGTTGGCTGCCCTTTGTCCCACATTTGGTTAGCGTAGCCGCCGTTAGCTGCCAGTAGCCTGTATATCTCCATCAGGCCTTTTCATATCCGCGGCCCTCACTGCAGCTGCTCTTTCACATCTGAGGGGCAGTGCCTGGCGAGGGGTTGACATTATAAATACCATTTGTCAACAGGTCTTATTTAGTGTCTGACGGAGCCGGGCAGGAAGCACGCTACGTCGGCCTGATGAATTTCCTTTGTTGCTCCCATCACACATGTTGCTAGTAAAAGCCTTTATAGCTTGTTAGTGCTCTGGGAACACGGGGTTCGCCTCGTTGCAGTTTTTGTTTGTCTGTTCAAGCGATTGTCAAAAAAGATGGATGTTTGTTCACAGTGAAGTCGTAAACAGGATTCCAAGTGTTTTTGTGTTTTACGTGGTAATTATCACAGTTATATTAGTTTTTATAAGTGTTGATAAGGCGTTTGGTTGAATTTATGCCTAAATGGAAATGAGGCATTTGATGACTAAGTAAACACTGCTTTAGCTTTTGTCAAGTCTGTTCTTTTTAAGGAATTTTGGCTCCTTAAAAAGAACAGACTTTTTAAAGTCTGAACACAGCCCATAGAGTGCGTTCATGTAACATCACAACATTCTAAAGATCCTATAGTTTAAATTGAGTTTAAGGGGAGCTGAACATTCTGTGCTGGTGTCCCCGGTAGATGCTCCTGATATCACTAAGTAAGTAAGAGTCCAGGGCCAATGTCATGTTGTTTGCCCAGGACCAATGTTACAGCCAATCAGGGCTCAGTTGTGCTAGATAGTCGGCTCGGGACAAAAATTAAGTTTAGGAACAGGGAAATCTTAAGGTTAGGGTTAGGGCTCGGTTTAGATATATTTTCAGACAAACCAACTCATAGATCTATCCAAAATGACAGCAGACCGTTCCCTGTTCCTAAACTTAGTTTTTGTCACAACAGGTCAAGTTTTCAAAGCAGACTGTCCCTCCCCTTATCTAGCATAACTGTTTTTTTTATCAATCGTGCAGTTATACACTTATTATTTAATTTTGCTTGTAATATTCTACATTGCCAAAACTATTTAAAATACCTTTACCTGAATGATGCTGGTTGTCCAATTCAGTCCTCTTTTAAAAAATAGTGTCACATTTTTTGGCTTTTGTGGCTGTTTTCGGTAATCCAACAATTGTCTTGAAAGTTCAAGTTTAGTTCTAGTCTTTGTCTATGGCCTGGTTTAAGTACAGCATGTACAGTATTTGTAAAATCTCTGTTTGTATCCAGACTGTCGACAACAATGACCTAACACTGGCCACTCCTTGAAATGTCATTGATATGAAACCATTATTATACCGTTGCTAACTTTGTCCCAGAGCAACCAACAAACAAAACAAGAAACTTCATCCAAATGAGAGGGACATGGTAATGCATAGAGAATTAATCAGAGAACATTAGCCACTTTTTCACCAGCACTTTGGGTTTGTCGGTAAAATAAAAAAGCTTTTACTTGGATCCTATTTTAGGAGCACAGTCTGGCAGCCACATTGTTACTTATATTTAGGATTGAGAATGTAATTATTGAATTCCCAGCGAGTGTTGCTCATGGAATTCCTTTGTTGTGATTGCAGTACCACATCAACAAGCTGTCCATCATGTCCTCGGACAACCATCTGAACAACAGCGAGAAGGAGGTGGACGAGGTGGACGCGGCCCTGTCTGACTTGGAGATCACGCTGGAGGGGGGCAAGACCTCCAACACACTGGTACTGACCCCTCGCACTGGATCAGAGTGGGCTTTTTTATTCTCAGTGGTACAAATGAGCACAGAAATCATACATTTACCCATGAACAACACAAATGACAAACAATCTGGGTATTTCCGGCTGTTGTCATCTCAGCGACCACATTTACGTGATGTCAGTGTCTGGTTAGAAATGTGGATGCACCAATACCACATGCTTGTACTTGTACTCATTAGGCCAGACTCCAGAAACCACTGACTTGTGGCTTGATGTGTGAACATCAACATTGAGCCGTGAACCTTCACATCGTCGTCTCTTGTTGGGGAAAGGCCAAAGGCCAAACACAAAAGAGGAGAGTTAAGATTGGGTGTAACAATGTATTTATTTAGATATTTTTTTAAAGCGGAATAACCCTGTGAGATGCATCATCTCGTTTTCATGGAGGTCCCCTGAAGAGCAAAAGGCAGTCATTCATGTAGTACAATACACAACAACAACAAAACCAAAGAAAGAAAGAAGGGTAGGACTAGTTTGATTTGTATAAAATTATAGTTGCACCACAATTAATATAGTGTCCATCCATCTTCTATTAATTATTATATCTAACCTGCTTCCATCTTTTCACCAGAGCTTGCTTTGCTTTACCAAACACAGGAAGTGTCTGTTCTCTGTGTAACGCCACGCCCCCTTGGACAAAATGCTTTATTAAAACTAATTAAGTTGAATTAAGTATTTCATTCCTTAATCTTATTGGGTTACAGATGATTTCCAACAGTGACATTGATGAAATCATCAAACTTTTTCTTTATTTTTGGTCTTGTGCTGCGGCACCCTGATTGAAAGCCCCTGTGCTAGAGACCTGTGTGGAATGTTTCATTCATATACAGTTGTGCTCATAAGTTTACATCCCCTGACTGAATGCTTGATTTTTGGCAATTTTACTATGACTATGAGTGATCACACAATTTTATTTCGCTCATGGTTAGTGGTTGTGTATTGTTAAAAAAGCCATTTGTTTACGCTTTTCAACTAGAAACTAACCAAATGTCTCATCAAAAGGTTTCATATTGTGCATCATGAAACAAACGCCACTTTTCTTTTCCAGAGAGTCCTGTATTTCAGCTGAAGTGAGTGTTGCTCCTGAACAATTGTCCTGGCAGTTGTTGAAGGTCATGTAAACGTTTGATCAGGGACAGTTTCGGTTTCATTATGTTTTCAAAAGAGCAAACACAGATTCATTTTTTTTTACAATAAATGACTTCACACAACCACTAACCATGAGTGTGTTGTTATTCATAGTCACTGAAAAAAAGAATTCAAACTCCTGCCAGGGTATGTAAACTTGTGAGCACAACTGTAAATGTGTTCCAATTGACCCAAAAGAGGAAGAATAGATCTCTCCACCATATTTGTGCTTGTTGTAAATGCAGACACATGACATGCATCGAAGTCCCCCACAACAAACGCTAAGCCTGATGTTTTTAAAGTTGTTTTGTGTCACCTGGCATGCTCCCCAGTGGAAATGAGACCATGATTCAGCCTTTACCACCGTGTAATGTGTCATTAACTTCTTTCCTTTTCCCTCAGGGTGACATCACATCTATTCCCGAACTCGCCGACTATGTCAAGGTCTTCAAGTAAGTCCGTGTTCATTTCAGGAAACATGTTATCTTATCAAAATGCATACAAATACTGTGGCAAAGGTTATACGTGGCCCAAATCTGTCTGAGAGAGGCAGGAAGAAGCCTCTGTGTCCGTTTTGCATCAGCGTAATGAGACTGGGCGTTTGCCAGAGGAGCTTTTGGAGACAGTACGTTTTGGACAGACACCATTGCACCCAAAGGCCTCTCTAATAAACTGATTCAGCACTGGCTTCTCTCACAATCTTATTTGATAACTTCTGTGCTTCAGTTGCAGTCACAAGTGAAGTGAATCTAAGTTTGTCATGGTCTTGAAATAAAATTGCCCTCTTCAAAACAGGACTCGGTTATTGTAGATTGAATTGTAAACCTGCCTTTGTGGACAAATGGTGCACAATAATGTAATGTTTTTGGGCTGGTCAGGATTAGTGCTGCGTGGTAGGAATTTGATTTTGTACATTTAAGGCGATAGTTTAAGTGCTGCACAATTATAATGAACTATAACATATGGCTATATAACAGATTATTAGTTAAAACTGAATACAGTAGTGATGCTTCTGTCTGCAGAGAGCAGCAGAGGGGGAGGGCCAGCTCATGAGTTCGCTTTATTAGCTTTACGTTAGCAGCTCTCTGCTACAAACTACTTTCTCACCGTGAGGAAATCATAGCAAAAACAGGTAGGATCAAGCATCAGTAAACCAGCGTGCATGTTTTGCATGGCTGTGCCCGTGCGCAGGGATGACGGGCTGCTTCCAGTGGTGGAGCGACCACTTGCCCCTCGCCTCGGGGGCAGCAGGGCACTTGTCTGGCACCGTGTGCCGTGCCCACACTATGGACTGTGGACTGTGACCTGTGACTGGCTCAGGGAAAGCTCTTGGGGCTGCACATGGAGACGCTGGGACCATACACCGTTCTCTGTTGTGCATCTACTTTTTTTTTTTTTTGTTCTCACAGATGCACACTCCTTAACAATAGTCCCATATGCAACCATTTTGTTTGCAGTCTAGAGCCCTGCTAAGTTTTTTATTTGAAGAACATTATACATTATATTGTACATTGCTCATGATTTACTCGATGAAGACACGTGTCCAATGCCTTGGACCTTTGGACTTGTATGCTGTACCCTTGTAGGGGTAAAGAGGGCTTTTACCCTCTTAGCAAGTCATCATTGATGTCATTTATTTAGTGTCCCTGTCCTTGAAGAGCTCTTGTTCTGAGATTCTAACGAGGACAAACGTAGGGTTGAATCTGCCTCCTTTTTACAGCATTCTGTTTCTGAAGCTAAATCACATGACCATGTAGTCATGGTGGAACTAACAAGCCTCAGCACAGGACAACAGGCCATCACAAATTGAGTGAATTCCACTTCATATATTAAGTGAACTATTGAAAAACGGTTAAACCACTTCAACACTGATGATTTCCTTTATTGATAGTGCATATGTTGGCACTGGCCAGAGCCCCTGTTTTAGCTGTAGCTGCAGTGTAACATCTGTGTCCTGTGTTTCCAGACCTAAGAAGCTGACCCTGAAGGGCTATAAGCAGTACTGGTGCACGTTCAAGGACATCACCATTTCCTGTTACAAGAGCAAAGAGGAGGCCCACGCCACGCCCTCCATTCAGATGAACCTCCGAGGTGTGTGCAAACCCCCGTCCAGACACATTTGCATTTCAGTTTGCCAAAAGGCGTAAGGGCATGAGAGTTGTTTTCCTGCGCAGGTTGTGAAGTGACCCCAGACGTGAACATCTCTGGACAGAAGTTCAACATTAAGCTGCTGATCCCAGTGGCCGATGGCATGAACGAGATCTGGCTCCGCTGTGACACGGTGAGCCTCCTGACATCTGACTATTATAGGCACACAATCAAGTCAGTCAGCAACCTTTAGAGGCATACGTTTAATTATGAAGGCCAGACACGGGAAAACAAAAATTGAATGATGACTGACATTAAAAATTTAATTTTATGTTTTCATATAAACAGAAAGCCCAAAATTGTCTATATTTTTGGCAATGAAATCTAAATAATATAGAGCCAGGTTTAAATGTATTGTTTTATTTTGTAAATGTATTAGAAACAAAACTTTGTTAAGAAAGGATTTTGGATATCCTTAACTAAGTATTAGTGAATAGAAATGTAAAAAAAAAAAAAAAAAAATTTGCCTTGTTTTTTGTGGTTCAACAAGTTTTTGAGGGTAAGAATGAAATATTGAAAAAACCCTGAGAACAAACCTCCAAGTTTGTAGTCTGTCAGAGCTACCAAAGTGGAGATGTTGTCACCACGATGTGAGAAAAATGCATTTTGGGAAAATACCAAGTTACAATTTCCCATGGAGAAAGGTTGACTACATTTGACTCTCCTTATAGTAAAGATTAAGTTATTAGATTAAGTTATTTGTTTCCAGGTGAAAGTTTATATGTTAGGACCAAACTGGACCAAAAACCTGAGAATTGAAAAAGTTTAGCTGCAGTGTCTCACTTTTACTTTAATCAAAAGTTCATTCATAATAATGCCCTGGACACATTCACTCCTCTGTGACAAACCATTGTACGGTTATTACACATCTGCACAGCGCCACCTTCTGTTCTGGAGTGGACATGATAATGATATTAAATCCACGACGCAACCATCTTGTCTGCTCTCCGTAATTAACAAGAGCTCTTTTTTTATTACAAATGTAGTGGAGTAGAAAGTATTATTTGTTTGTCAAATGTAGTGGAGTAAAAAATACTACTGAGGCCCGGAGCTGAGAGTTTTGCTGTTGTTTCGATGGCCATAAACAAACCAAACTACTCCCAAATGGGGATCTGAGCCGCTCCCAACTCGGACCACTTCAGGACTGGGATCTGGAGCGGTTTGCCTATTGGAGCGGTTTCAGAAGGGGGAGGGGGGAGCTCTTATGCACACAGACATGTAGGATTTAGAAAAATGCATTCGACCAAATACTACAAGCCTAAAAGTAGAAACTATTTTAACTTGATCATATTAAGCCAAACGCTGACCTGTGTTCTGTGAGAACGGCAACTTAAATTTGAGCTAAATATGTAGCAAAACAAAGCTAGCCTGATGGCAAGGTTGGAGACTCACTTTGATAATTACCAAATTCTTGTTTGAAAGGCATTTAGTAAGATTTAACACTATATTACAGCAGAATGAGTTGTAGTAAGTAAAAAAAAAAAATGTTTTTCTTTCTCTGTTTTACCGGCATGAACGGAGCTCCTCTGGTGGCCACTCCCAATAGGCCCCAGAGTGCATGTCTTAGCTACTATTGTATTGTCAGCATTTAAGTAAATTTACTTTGTTACGGACCAGAACTAGCCATGACACATCATTGCTTGGGTGAGTCCACTCCTCCACAAACACTGGGTCAGGAAAATCTGAGACAAAATGCGTGTCAAACTGCTTGCACTGTGCTGAAATGTGGCTATAATAACATCCAGAACTATGTAAACGTGGAACATGTGCATAATCCTTTGTTGCAGGAGAAGCAGTATGCCCACTGGATGGCCGCGTGCCGCTTGGCCTCCAAAGGGAAGACCATGGCGGACAGCTCTTATAACCTGGAGGTGCAGAACATCCTGTCCTTCCTCAAAATGCAGCACATGAACCCGGACCCTCAGTTCATCGAGCCCATCACCACAGACATCAACCCCGAGTGCCTGGTGTCACCACGGTACCTCAAGAAATACAAGAACAAGCAGGTAATGCCACCACAAAGGAAACAAAAGGGTCCAAACATTACACTTCTGACTTGGATTACACCTTTTCCAATCATCTACAAAGCTATGTTTTTATGATGTTCTCCTGCAGTGCCTGGGTCTCCCCTGAACAGAGTTGCTCATATTTCCTGGTGCTGTCAGCATGTTTTCGCTGGTTGGTAATGTTGTGTGTGTAGCTGGGCAGAGCGTCTTGTGGTCGGTCCCAAATGGGCTTGTCCTGGACTGGCATACACTGACACGCCCCAATGTCCGAGGGCAAACCAGGCCGACATCATCGAATCATAATGTCACATGTACACGGCCGGATCAGGGATTTACTGTCAAATTTGTTTAGCATTTCCCAAATTTAGCGCTGTGAAGTTTAGGGCTGGGCACCGCTCAGTCCTGTCACTGCCCACTGGTTTGTGGTGCTCACTGTAGTGTGATATTTGACCAAATTGTGTCGAGTGGATCCGCTCTGTGCACTGGACCAGCTGAGCACACACTGTCAGCCCCGGCAGCAGTGGTGGTAACCAAGTAAATGTACTTAAGTAGAAGTTTTGAGGATCTGTACTTGAGTAGTGTTTATGTTGGCAACTTACCAACCTCCACTACATTTGAGTGGAGTATTATTCTTATTCTAGTCCAGAAAGCTCTTGTTACAGAGTGCAGACAAGTTGTTTTTCCTCTGATTTAAAATATTGTCTTGTGGACTCCGGAACAGAAGCTGGTGCTGTGCAGATGTATAATTCAATGCCTTTAACTATACAATGGTTTGTCCCTCAAGTGTTTACTAATCTATAGGGCTGGGTATCCATTTGAATTTCTCAAATCGTTTCGATTCGATTCACAAGGGCCTGATTCAGTTAAGGATATCACACAGCACCAATTTTACTTGGATATGGTCGACATTCTCAGAAGAACTAATGCACTTTTTTGATTATTATACCACTAATATATGCTTCTATAAACATAAAAGGCTATAAACATGACCTTCTATGTGCCATCTGTCTTTATTATTATATTTTTTCCATCTTTTAGAAAACAAAACACCTCATTTTTGCACAAATGTAACTCCAAACTGTTGCCCTCCATGTTCTGTCTAAACAGAAGCAAAAAAATAAAACAAGTTTTGAGCTAGTACCTTTTGAATCCTTGAGCGATTGTGTAAAGTGCAGAGTCAGCAGTTTTGTAGAATGTTAACTTTGCCTTTTGGACACAAATATTCAACACAACTTTAAACCACACCCCAGAGGCCTAGATGAACATGGCTCATTTTAAAGCCTGAACTGTGTCTTCTCTATGACATTTTGCGGAGATATTTGATATAAGACTCGCGCGGTAAAAGGTTCAATTTCCGTTTTTTTTAATCAATATCAGGCTATTCAAAATTATTGATTTTTTTTAAACCCAGCCCTACTAATTTAGTATGAATATATATGTGTTTATCTATCATTTACATCTGTACGAGTTAAACCAGAGTGAACTGAAGAGGAAAAGACTCAAATACATCTTCACAAGTATTGCATACTCGTTCTGTGAGTTTCATGTTTTTGAAAATTCACAACAATGTATAACAGTATTTTAGTTTGAATATTTAGGTTCTTTAAAAAGCAAAGACTTCAGTACTTCAGTACATTTGTCACTTTGAAACTTTCATTCTTTCAATCAATCTTTATTAAGGACACAAGTGTGAGCACATGATCAATAGTTATAGTTTAAAAAAGAAAGTAGAATAGAAATAAAAGTAGTAGAAAAGTAGAAAGTAAATGCATGAAACAAATACTGCAAATGATTACAGAATGGACAACAGTTCTCTAAGTGCCATAGAGTACATAGAGGGGCCAGCACCAATGATTCCATAGATTTGATGTGAACCCACTGAGCTGATCTGAGCCCTTATAATGGCATTAGGTGAAGTGTTTACACATGAAATTATAATAACGACACCCCACAGTCAGAGAACATCTCCAGCAGCAGCCTCAGAGTCATATGCTCCTGTGAGCCTCAAGGCTGGACTTTTTCAAACTCCGCTGCCACAGTTGTGCACTGTACAAAGAAGAGCAGAAAGAAGGAAACGAGTTCATTTTGACTCTCACAGAGCACATATTAAAGTTTGTAAGCAACATGTTAGATTGTCCATAGAGTTTACACAGCTGCCTGTGCAGGTCCCTGTCATCACTCAGGTCACTGCAGATATAAACACCCAGATACTTCACCTCTTTAGTGAGAACAGAGTACACTCAGGGAATGTTAATGTCTTGTCATCCTTTGTTTTCACTATCATAATACACTGAGCAGATATTAAGGAGCGTTCACTTTCATTGTAGTAATATTTGACCAGGAGTATCTGTACTTGTACTGCCCAGGCTGTCAGGGAGAGGCTGGAGACTTTGTTTAAGTTGTAGTAGAGCAGTGGAATGTTGCTAAGGCTCATGGGATGTACAGTCACCCGTGAGTCAGAAATAGTCTTGTTAGTGTCAGAGGAGGCCATATTTAGACACTTACAGACCTCGTTGACCTCATCTGAATCCCCACTGGACTTTACCGTTCATGATACGTCTTTAAACAATTCATTGATTCAGACATAAAGAAGGAATTTCCCAGCATTAGTCATTTGTTTGTCTCTTTGTTATTGTTTATTTGGTGAGGACAGTGCATGTTAATGATTTAGTGTAGGCTGTTGTAGTTTTCAGGGCCTTTTTATGTTGGGCTCACATTGATCACGAAACCCTTAAAAACAATTGATCCTTTCGCGTCATAAAGGCCGCTGGGTCACTAATGCTGTCTTTCCACGTCGCTCGCTTCTATCCAGCCCAGGGCACAATCCTCTGATTCACCCGTATTTACTCCACCCTAGAGGTCTTGCTTTTCCACATGGCCGGTGGACTACTCTTTAGGGGGCGGGGTTTACCGGCCTCGGCTCCTAGTAATAATGGAAGCAACAGATTAGATCACTGTGGTTAAATACTGCCTTTTCAATTTATTAAATTATTCTGAAGCTTCAAGACAAAAACTAGAGGAAAGAAGCTGCTAAAAACGAACTATAAAGATAAGCTATGTGCTAAAGTTATGCTAACAGCAGCTAGCGTTATGCTAACAGCAGCTAACGTTATGCTAACAGCAGCTAACGTTATGCTAACAGCAGCTAACGTTATGCTAACAGCAGATAACGTTATGCTAACAGCAGCTAACGTTATGCTAACAGCAGCTAAAGTTGTGCTAACAG
>OMNZ01045523.1:11105-31880 GCA_900303255.1 Lesueurigobius sanzi | reverse complement strand
TTAGTATTAGTAGTTAGTAGTGGTAGTAATTAGTAGTAGTAGTAGTTAGTAGTAGTTGGTGGTAGTAGGTGGTGGTAGTAGTAGTTGTAATAGTTAGTAGTAGTAGTAGTAGTAGGTGGTAGTAGTAGTATTAGTTGTAGTAGTAGTAGTAGTAGTAGTAGTAGTGGCAGTAGTTATTAGTAGTAGTTGGTAGTAGTTGGTAGTAGTTAGTATAGTTAGTATTGGTAGTAGTTAGTAGTGAGTAGGTAGTAGTTGGTAGCATTAGTTAGTAGTAGTAGTTACTGGTAGTAGTTAGTAGTGGTAGTAGTTAGTAGTGGTAGCAGTTAGTAGTAGGAGGTAGTAGTAGTTGTTGGTAGTAGTGGGTGGTAGTAATAGTTGGTAGTAGTTGGTAGTAGTAGTAGTAGTTTGGTAGTAGTAGTTAGTAGTGGTAGTAGTGAGTAGGTAGTAGTAGTGGTAGTAGTTTGTAGTGGTAGCAGTTAGTAGTAGGAGGTAGTAGTAGTTGTTGGTAGTAGTGGGTGGTAGTAATAGTTGGTAGTAGTTGGTAGTAGTTAGTAGTAGTAGTTGGTAGTAGTAGTTAGTAGTGGTAGTAGTGGGTAGGTAGTAGTAGTGGTAGCAGTTAGTAGTAGGAGGTAGTAGTAGTTGTTGGTAGTAGTGGGTGGTAGTAGTAGTTGGTAGTAGTTGGTAGTAGTTAGTAGTAGTAGTTGGTAGTAGTAGTTAGTAGTGGTAGTAGTGAGTAGGTAGTAGTAGTGGTAGTAGTTAGTAGTGGTAGCAGTTAGTAGTAGGAGGTAGTAGTAGTTGTTGGTAGTAGTGGGTGGTAGTAATAGTTGGTAGTAGTTAGTAGTAGTAGTTGGTAGTAGTAGTTAGTAGTGGTAGTAGTGGGTAGGTAGTAGTAATAGTAGGTAGTGGTAGTAGTAGTTAGTGGTAGTAGTAGTACTGTAGTTGGTGGTAGCAGACAGTCTGAATGAAATGAATTCATGAAATGACCTATTAAAACATCAGTTAGGTTTATTTAATTGCAGAATCAGTTGTGGGACAAATGACTGCTGGGTTCTGTTTTTGGTGAAGGCTCGGCACCGGTGCCTCCGACCAGAGAGGAGCAGCTCAAACTCCCTGAACAGTGGATGTTTATAATATTTGTCTGCAACGGGGCAGTATTGGCTTATTGAATCTGAATTATCTGAAGCCTGTGGTAAATAGGACGCACTCTGTCCATGTCCTCTTACCTCCGAGTTCCACCTCTGTCTGTCTCTCCTTTGTGTTTTTATGATCGATGTCAATGCTCTCTCTGTCCGCAGTGTGAGCGTGCATCATGTGGGTGTATTTGGTAAATGACTGAAATTCTTGGTTGATGTAGCCTCTGCTCAGGACAGAACTTGGACTGTGTTGAACCTGCTGATTATTTTCAGGACAGCGCCCCTGGTGGATCTGGAGGGAAACACATCGTCTTTGGTTCTGATGATGAAGAGGATGAAGAGGATGAACCTAAACAAACAAAGCAGGAGCTGCCCTTGATCCGACAGAACCAGGTCTGAGCACGGTTACATTCTTCTGTTGTTCTGAGCTGTTCTCAAACTAACATGGACTACACACAAACCTCAGTGGTTTTAAACTCACATTTCTACACAAACAGAGAATATTCTGCAACAAAGGTTTATTTTGGTAACTTTTCAAACTATTTTTGTTTGCAGCCCTCGTCGGCTCCTCGTCTCTTCGACAGCGATGAAGACGATGAAGAGGGACATGAAGAGGACACGGAGCGGTTTGAGATCAGACCTGAGTTTGAGGGAGAAGCAGGACTCAAGGTACAGCCCCCACAGAAACGGGAGAATCTCCGACTCTTGCGGTGTTCGCTAAACCTGTTCCTCTCTCTGACCAGCTGATGGCACTGCAGTCTCGCTTCGGGACGGACCAGCGGTTCAAGATGGACGCCCGTTTCCTTGACGACGGGGGAGACGGCGAGCAGAGAGGTGGGTTTATGTAGAGACTAATTCTTTCAGGTCATTTTGTTTAACTTTTATAATGTACTGACAAATGTTAATTTTGCCATATTTTCATTTTGTTTTAGTCGAGATTTGGTCAAATAATTCTTTTCAGTTTTAGTCTACGAACAATTTATGTAAAAGTAGTGAACTTTTCATTTGTGTGATTGTATTGACATATTAAATGCACAGATCTTTTCCTTTGAAAGTGCCCAACTCTGGAGCTGCACGATCGAATCAACATCGCAGTTTTAAATGCTGCAATAACATAACTACATGTCCTTTGGTCTGCTGCCAATCAAAGGCAACAATTACTGTGTATGCTCTGCAGTCGCTGTAAACCAGGGCTGTCCAAACCTTTTCCATCGAGGGCCACAAACTGAAGTACATATGGCATGGAGCAGGGGTTTTCAACCAGTGGTCCGTGGCCCCCTGGTGGTCCGTGACTTGCTATCCAGTTTAACTACTAAAAATATATTTTTTATTTTTTATTTAACCAGGTTAGTCCCATTGAGATCTAAGATCTCTTTAACAAGAGAGACCACTACTAAAAATACACTGGGGCCTCTGCATATTGAATATTCATGAATATCAAGTTGATGTATTTCTTTTAATAACTCTACTTATGTTATTTTAAACATTTGAGAACACAACACATTGTAAAGTAAAGTATACAGCCCTCTTTTATACAAAAAAATAGGCCTAAATTGCACAGACGCACACACAGTGGGACGCAGACTACTGCTTAGTCTGAATGGTGGCCAGAGCACAGATCGGTGTCCAGTCCAGTCAAACATTCAACTGGGTTCATTTAAGAAAGGTTTAAACCTTTCCCCACATCTGTATTTAGTCTAAAACAAGCTCTGTCTCACAATAAAATGCACTTAGGGGCACCCCTGCTGTAAACCAACAGCAGGGGTGAGAATGGCATAGTTTAATAGTGACTGTAAAATAGCTAAAGGAACTTGTCCATTCATTTATTTGAACATAATTTGGACATATTTTTAGAGAAAAGCGAAGTAGGACTAATGGTGAAAGAAACTGCAGCCTGTAGTCTCACCAGCTAACGTAGCTCGCTGCTAACAACAAGCAGCTGTCAATCTGAACAATAGAAAACACAAGAGAACAGGTACGAATACAGAACTCATGAGCTACAGCACTGTTATGAGGCTGCTACTGATCTGATTTCAGTCTATTTGACTTTTCCTCTATTATTATGTTGAGCAGCTGAATAGACGAGTACTGTGATGTTTTAGAAGTACATTTTGCTGACGATACTCGATTGCATGAAAAATATACAACATAAATATAGGACATTTAGAAATCAAATCACCATTTCAGCCCGTTGTTTGTGCAGCGCTCTCTGAAGTTCACATGCTTTTAGTCCCTTCTTTTCATTTTAATTTACTTCTTATCAATACATATCTGAACATTGTAGTCTTAACATTTATTTAGTTTTAGTCTTATCACTTTGACTTAATGATGAATCCTCTGTGTGTCCCAGAGAATCAGTCAGAGGTGGAGCTCGGAGAGGACGCCCTGCAGACGGAGAAACAGAAGAACCTGCACATCCTGCAGAGCCTCCTGGGAACCAGCGCCGCTCCGTCAGACCGGGCCAAGGCCAAGACCTTCAGGTGAGTCTTCAGGACCTCGCTGAGTTTATGCCTTCACCTTCTTGAACCTGATCACTGCAGTGTTTTAAATAAACGCTTGTTATCTTCCAGAGACGTGTCGGCGCTGCACTATGACCCCAGTAAAGAGGAACATGCTGCATATGAGAAGAAAACAGAGGAGCAGAAGGAGAGGTGAGGGACACGCATGATACACGTCTAAGTGCAACCTCACCATGTTTTTTTGTGAATATGAGATGGATTTTCTTAAAAGAGTCCAGAGGTGGTCATTTTTTAAATTTGAGCCACTGCCCTGCTACGATAAATCTGCGGAGGCGCTGCACATCTAGTTCTACACCAAAGCAGATGTAACTGATCATAAACTGTCACTTTGACTGCGGAGAATTTGAAGAGTTTTGGAAAAGTTGCAATGACGCACTGATTAGGTGCGGATCAGGTGGGAGGATGGAGAGAGGCCAGTGCACCACTGCAGGATACTGCGCTCCTTTCTCTCTCTCTTCTCACTGCGACGACTGGGTCATGTATGGAAGGTGCTATGACAGGTACGAGGCAATTTTAGGAGGTTCTTGAGGCCTCTCTTGATCCCCTTGGTCGTCACTGCTCATGCGGCTCATAGATATACGATGTGTCAATCATTAGCCTCTGTGCCAAACTCGCAGAGAAACTTCGGCAGCGCTTAAAATCACATTAATAATACATTTACGATATCATCGTCCATCAAGATGATTCACTGTGAACATCGTCAACTGCCAATTAAGGCCCAACCCTAGTATATACAGTATAAAGTATTCACGTTTGAATTACAAAGAAAAATAGCTTATTAATGTGAGTAGTGTTATAGTTGATGAACTATACATGATGGATCACACTCTGGATAAAGTCCACGTGGCTAAAGTAGAAAATGGAATCAAGTTTATGTCACGTTCAAGCACCTTTTTAGAATATCGTATTTAAGGTTTGCGATTCTAGATAATGTCATGTGTGGGATTCGTGTGGGAGGGGTGCAGTTTGGCAGCCAGATTTTTGTCAGACTGCCCCAGGGCAGCTGTGGCTACATACAGGGCTGGCACCATTGTGTGTGGAGTGAATGACTAATTCCCAATTTCTGAATTAGCTTAGTTGCCATGGTTTCCAGCAGTGTTAATTTCGTCGACTAAAATATTTTGTCATAATTTTAGTCACAGTAATATTTTTGCTGACTAAAATTAGACTAAAACTAAATTAGAGTTAGTTCATGAGACTAAAACTATGACTAAAATCTCCAGATATTTTCATCAACTAAAAAAAGACTAAATAAAAATGTAAAGAAGGGACTAAAATTATCCAAACTTCAGAGCCTTGTAAGATTTAAATTCACTGCCAAAGGAACAAGTCTGTGTTTGTTCATGTGGAGACGCTTCATGAAGCAAAGAATATTATTAAATATGTTTGAAAACAATAATATAAATGTAACGTTTGCTCAATCTATTATGTGGATTTTATTGTTGACTAAAATTAGACTAAAATTAACATTTTTTTGACTAAATCTAAATAAATCTAAGACTAAATTAAACTCCATTTTCGTCAAGAGACTAAGACTAAAAGTAAATTAAAATTTGCTGCCAAAATGAATACTGGTTTCCAGTTGCATTCGGCAGTTAGAACAGTGGTCGGTGGGACAAATTCTTGTTACAGCTGCTTAGTTTTGCATCAAAGCGCTGCTAATAATGTGAACAATAGAAAAAGGAAAAGAATATACAGCACAAAGTCTTACCTCAGCATCAAAGCTCTAATGTGAGGTCAGTTTCTGTGCTGTATATTACTTTCCTTTTTCTACCGTTCACGTTATTAGCAGAGCTTTAATGCAAAACCGTGAATTTGTCCCACGATGCTGTTCTAATTGGAAATCATGGCAACCGAGCTAATTCAGAAACTGGCAATTGTGTGGAGTGCTTTAGGAGATTAGTGTCTTCTTTGATCAAAGCAATAACAGCTCACTGTGTTTGACAGTAAAGCGTCACGGAGGAAGAAGAGAGAAGAGGCGCAGAAACTTCCAGAAGTCTCCAAAGACATCTACTTCGAGGTCCACGCAGATCTGAAGGCCGTGTTTGGAAAAGACCAGGACCAGAGCCAGGGCCAGAGCCAAGACCAGACCCAGGACCAGGAGGAGCAGCTCACAGGAGGGAACAACTGGGACCAAAAGGAGGAGGAACGAGGAGACGAGGAGCCAGCTGAGGAGGAGGAGGTGGAGAAGGAGGAAACTGGAGGATTCAAGTTCTCCTTCTTTGGAGATGACCCTGAACCTCAGCCTCAACAAACCGGTGAGACCTGGTTTAGACCCCAATGAGAAAGGTGTATCAAAAGATGATGCCAGAGCTCCACCAGTGCCACGACACTGATTTAGTAGTTGTACCTCAAAATGCAGTATTAATCCACATTGTTCTGTCGTTTAAAGGTACACCTCGTAACATTGCACATCATTGACATCTTTGAGAACATAATTAGACCTTAGTTCAGAGCTGACAGAGAAGACACTGAACTTTGTGTTTCATGTCGATCGGCCCAGGACTCGTACATAAACTTTTACATAGATGTAGAAAAATATGCGTCCTTGTACGTGTGGACTTGGCTCAAGACCGTTACCATAGTTACTAGGACTGAATTTTCAGCCCCCCTCACTTTTAAATTATAGTCTTCTCCTGTTTTCGACCCGTGGAAGTAGGAGACAGTGGAGTAAAGACTCATTTCTAGCTTTCGCTCAGTCCCGTGGTTCCCACTTGTTCCAGAGTACACGGTGGAGACTATTTCGGCTCCGAAGTTGTCGTGGCAACAGGACCCCCGCCTGAACGACAGCAGCGACGAAGAGGAGGGCGAGGAGGGGGAAGATGACGAGGAGCAGGCTGAGGAGGAGGCCGGAGAGGCTGCTGCGGCGCCGTGTGCAGAGTACGGTCCTGGTTTTGTCCTGGTTTGATCATGTGATCCTGTGACCATGTGATTTATTATTATTTTGTTGTGTTTCCAGGGAGACGCCACTGACCTCTGACCTCTTCTTCTTCTTAACTAACGACCCACGCCTCGCGGGTCAGTACAGATGCATCATGGGAAATGTAGTGTTCATCAGCGTTTGACCCGGTTTATCTCCTGTTTCAGACGGACCTCGGTGGTTCTGCAGGACGTCACTGGAGGAACAGAGGGAGGTCTGGGAGGAGACTAGGAACCAACTGAGACAGGTCTGAACCAGGACTGAACCAGGACTGAAACAGGACTAAACCAGGACTAAACCGAGACTGAACTGGACTGACCCAGGATGGGAATTGATAAGATTTTATTGATATCAATGGCATCAATCATTTTGCGATAAATAATTGTATCGATTCGATTCCATATGGATTCTCTTATCGATGCCTGACTAGTCTGTGAGCTGTGGGCAAAGTAGGAATAAGATAAGATAGTTCCTTATTGATCTCACAATGGAGAAATTCACTTGTTACAACAACTCTTAGGACAGGATCACACAGGGGTTCAAAAAGTCAGGAAGAATGTGACAGGTGGTAATAGTGGAAAATTAAAAAGCTATAATAAAATAAACATATCTTTGCATCTACCAATAAAAAAAACTATATAGACATCTCTTATGTACATTGGATAAAAAAGTATGAAATACTCATACAGGAATGCACATGCTTTTGTTAAAGCAGTTTCTGTTTTTGGTATACTTTATTTAATCTTTAAGTTCACCAAAATACTGTGGCTTCTGATGGCACAAAAGTTAAGTTTAAGTTAAGTTGCTGTATATTAATACTACTATAAATAAGTATCCAAGGATATTGTAGGCAAAGATTCTTCAGTCTTCATCTGTACTCTGTAGTTGAGGTGTAGGACGTTTCGCTCTTCATCCAAAGAACTTCGTCAGCAAATGAGCAGAATTGACACACTTTTAAGAAGAAACCAGTAGGAGGAGTTAACCTCTAAGTCCCACCTCTCTTGGTTTTAAAGGTTGTAAAGACATATTGGCCAACTCACACCTAATTACTGCTCGTTACCTTCCTATCGGCTTTGTTCTAAGGCTGTTCACACTTCATTAGCATGACATAGGGATGGTTTCTGTCTAAGGATGTTGGTGTAGATTGGTGCTAAATTAAATCCTCCATTGCGGTTCATGGATGGATTCTCTTTTAACAAAGACAGTATGCCTTCTTTTACCCCGCGCTCAAACCATCTATTCTCTTTAGCTAAAACCTTAACTCCACTGTCCTCAAATGAGTGATTGGTGGCTTTGAGGTGGAGATGCTCAGCCGCCTGTGGGCCACTAGAGCTTTCCGTCCTATGAAGTAATTCATAGTAAAGTGCTTGAATTAAAAGAATTTGATTTGGGGATTTGGGTTTTTCTTGAAACAAGATTGCCAATGTTTGCTCTTGAGTGCAACAGTCCAAACCCCTGGAAATCAGAATCAGATTATAGATCGATGGTAGGTCCTAACGCCGTAGCAGTTGAGAACCACGGCTTTAGATGATGGAAGTTCAGTCAAAAAGTGTCTGACGCTGCTGTTATCAGGACTTGTCAAACGCATTGATATTAATAAAATCTTTAATAATAAGATCCCGTGTGGAGTGTTGGAACCTGGAAACAGGCCCTTCCTGACAACATGTATTTCAGAGATCTGACCTGGTGAGACCGTGCAGAAATACAGCAATAAAAAAAATGTTTGCTCAATTGTCCTAATTTGCATTTCAAGCGAGTGGTGCCAAATAGACTTGGACCACCACTGAAACCAGGACTAAATTGGGACTTAACCAGGTCTGCACCAGGACTGACCCTGTCTTTTTTCACTGTAGGACTGTAAGAAGAAACATAAAGACGCTCGGAGGAAGCTGCGAGGCTCGGTGCAACCCTGAGGATCATGGGAAATGTCACAGAATACATTTATTTTTGTTTGGAACTTTGTGAATTATGTCATTATTAGACATTTACTAATTAAAATAATTAAAACTGTTTGAAACTCTGCCTTTGCTTCTGTTTTTTGTATATTTAATAGTTTTATAGAGTTTGTAAAGTTGTTCGCGTTAGTTTCCGGTCTGTGTTTTGCTTTAAGAGCACAGACTTTTATTGTGAAGTTCCGCCGGAAGTAGAGCGGTGCGTGCACGCGGACTTCAGTCAAAACTTTAGTTCAGTGAAGTCCGTCCTCAGACCTGGTCTAGACCTCATCAGGACATGTCTCTGTTTCTGTGAGACTTTCAACTGTGATGTGCGCGTGAGCGGCACCATGAGCGCGAGCTGGACTCTGTTTGTTGTGCTGTTGTGCGCGCGGACAGCGGAGCTCCGACACCGGGACTGGCCCCTGGACCCAGACCCGGAGGATGTGGAGCCGCAGCTGAGGCAGAGGGACATCACCCTTTCTCTTCCCCAGGAGCAGCAGGTGAGGCCCGGGTTGAGTCTGTCCAGAGAGGCCCGGGGCCTCAGTGATGATGGACTCCTGGGTCATGGTCAGACAGTGATGGACCCCTGGGACTCAGGTCAGGACCAGGACCAGGACAGAGCGGCTCTACTCCCTCAGGGCGGACACAGAGGGAGAGTTTCCCGCGGGACAAAGGGTTCGTGGCGGAGGAGGGTGCACGTGACCTCTGAACCAGACCGTTACTTCACGACCCCGCGCATGGTGCCCTCGCGCACGGTGCCAGTGAACGGGTCCTTGGGCACGGCGCTGCTGCCGCTGAGCGGGGGCGCGCTCTGGGCGTACGCAGTGCTGCTGCTCGCGCTTGTGATGTTCTCCGTGGGGCTCGTGGGGAACCTTGCGCTCATGTGCCTCGTGTGGCACAGTTTCCACCTGAAAAGCGCGTGGAACTGTGTACTTGCGGGACTCGCGCTCTGGGACTTTCTCGTGCTGTTCTTCTGTCTCCCGGTGGTCCTGTTCCATCAGCTGACGGGCATGCGCCTCATGGGCACGCTCTCCTGCAGCCTCGTGCCCTTCCTGGAGGTGAGTGCGCGTGAGTGTGATGTGAATGTGAGGGCGCATGCACAGGTGAGTTTGACCTGATGCTCCTCAGACTCAGACCTTCATCTGTGATGATCAGGCCGCTCTGAGAGAGAGATACATCTGTCAGGTTTGACCAAAGCAGAAAGTGCTGGACACCGTTAAAAACATCACGTGACCGGCTTTAGTTTGTAAATCAGTGAAACTGGACTGATGTGAAGGAGACTGGCCAAAGACTGGAACACATTCAACACATTGTATCAAATCTTTGCTGGGTTTGCTGTAATAGTGGGGCAACAGTGAGTGGTGATGGAAGGTGCCGGTGGCACAGATTGGCAGCCTCCCTTCAGTCAGTCTGCCCCCAGGGCAGCTTTGGCTACAACAGTAGCTTAGCCCCAAGAGTATGGAGTGACTGAATGACCACAGTGAGAATACAAGTGTAAGGCAAGTTGGATCATTTATTGGAGAATGTGTTCCTCTAAACTAGGATGAAACTACTCTCTGCTTTACTGACTCCAGACTCTGCTCTGTGTCGCTCTGAGACTGAATCAAAGGATTAAGTTAAGTCTGAGTTAATATGGGCTTTTATTGTGAAGGGCTGACCTCATGACCTCATTAGAGGAAAGGCTCTTTCACATGGAAATGACCCCAGTCTCTTTAAACAGTCTCCAACTAGTCAGTCTATTTAACTGTGAGCAAACACAGATCTGTACCTCAGCAGGAGACACTGCCCCTGAGGACTAGGTCTGGTCCTAAACCAGGTCTAACCCAGGTCTAACCCAGGACTGTAGGACTACCCTAGACCTATTGTAGTATTTGTCTGTGAACGCTGTGCCCTGATTGGCTGCTCTGTTCCAGGTGAGTTCGATGGGCGTGGCCACCTTCAGCCTGTGTGCTCTGAGCATCGACCGTTTCCATAGCGCCACAAGCCCCGCCCCCTTGAGCATGCACATGAGCGCACCTGTGGAACCGTGCACGTCCATCCTGTCGAAGCTCAGCGTGGTGTTCATCGGAGCGCTGCTGTTAGCTACTCCAGAGCTACTGCTGCACCGCCGAGCTACACTGCCCCTACAGGAGGGACAGGGACACTACAGCACACAGGTGAGACTGCCCCTACAGGAGGGACAGGGACACTACAGCACACAGGTGAGACTGCCCCTACAGGAGGGACAGGGACACTACAGCACACAGGTGAGACTGCCCCTACAGGAGGGACAGGGACACTACAGCACACAGGTGAGACTGCCCCTACAGGAGGGACAGGGACACTACAGCACACAGGTGAGACTCCCCATACAGGAGGGACAGGGCACTACAGCACACAGGTGAATCTCCCCCTACAGGAGGGACAGGGACACTACAGCACACAGGTGAGACTGCCCCTACAGGAGGGACAGGGACACTACAGCACACAGGTGAGACTGCCCCTACAGGAGGGACAGGGACACTACAGCACACAGGTGAGACTGCCCCTACAGGAGGGACAGGGACACTACAGCTGATTACTGGAGTCAACCAAAATGACCATCTCCCTGCTCCTCTTGGATCACTGTGCACTCTTTTGGGATTAAATTAAAATATCTCAAATAAAAACATTTCAAACAGTATTTCTATAAAATTCTGACACAAAACAGAAAGCCCAAAGAACGGCCCATACACGTATTATTACAGATACACATCTTTATGTATCTGAACAGTTTATAATCAACTTGTATGTTTTTTATTTAACCCCCTTTAACAGCAACTGCTCTTTACTTCAAAACCTTTTCAATTTAATATGAATTTCCTTAAGAGGGTTCTGATTGGTCAGTGTGTTTGATTGACAGGTGGACGTGTGCCTAGCTGAGCCCTCCCCCGAGCTCCCATTGGCTGTGCTGTCGCTGGTGCTGACCTATCAGGAGGCCCGTTCTTGGTGGGTGTTTGGCTGTTACCTGTGCCTCCCCCTGCTGTTCACACTGTCATGTGACCTGGTGACACGCCGCGTGACATCACAGCGAACACCGCAGCCGACTGGACGACAGGAGGGCAGTAGCCGGAGCTCCTCCCCCTCCGTCATGAAGAAGGACGTTGGCTCAAACAGGCGAGATACATTGTATTTCTGCGATAATAAACTGCACAATTTTTTCATCTTAAAACATTTTTGCATGTCACACAACAAGACAAGTACAATGTTAAATTGGTACTTTTCACTCGTGCTGATGGTTCAAAGAGCGAATCGTAGCTATGACGTAGTGAGTTTCAGGTCCCACCCAGCTGAGGTGATGCTGCTGTTTATTTATTACGTGTCCCAAAAATGTGTCCCATTCATGACCTGACAAAGATCCTCACTGCAGAGACAGAATGGGACACTTTGTACTGACTAGTGTTCCAAAATATCAGACACTGCCTGATGTCTGTCGCAGCTCGTTTTTAGTCGTGCAACAGTTCTATTTTAAATCTTTGTCCCTGTCTCATACAACCTACGACCTTTGATTTTGAGTTACAACGTAAGATTTTCCTCACGTCGTGTGGTCGTTCGTCACAGACCCCCAGGTGCATGGGGCTGGGTGCACCAGCGTTGGACTCCTCAGTGGAGTCCCCCAGGGGTCACCTCTCGGACTTGTCTTGTCCGGTTTTCTCTGTAGTTCCTCCTCTTGGTCAGCCTCTCGTATCTCTCTGGGGAAGGCAAGTTTGCTTAGTGGAGGGTCAATTGACCTTTCGCCAAACCCCACCCCAAAACGGTCATTGTCCAATTAAACATCCTAGCAACCTTTGCTATCCGACAAACTTATGGAGCGAGTTGTGTTTTTTCTCTTCCCTAAGCCAAAACTCCTCAGGAGCGGTGCTTGTTATTAGCATCGGTAAAACTAGTTTACCACCCGTCTATACAGTTTGCGCTGAGTCACACGGACTCATTAGCACAGCCGTGGCGTTGAGTGAGCCTCTCCCCACGGCAGAAGCAGCAACTAGTGGAGAGAGAGTGTCGTCCCCGCGGCCAGCGGCACCTGCCCGCTCATTTCATGTTATATCTGGGACTTCACATCGAGCCACTGCATAATGTAACTAATGTTGCCTCAATCTGGAGGATATCACTCAGGTATTTCTCCAAAACACACACTTCTCCTCATGGCTTGGCGAAAGGTCAATTGTCTTCCTCCTCAAACCTCCCACCTGTGCTCCAAAGCAAAGTAAGACTTACAAATGGGAGTGTTGTACATTAAAACCTAACAGGAGGTTTGGGAGAAGCTTCTTTATTATAGTATTCTTATTGCTTCGTACTTTAACAAGCATTTGACCTCTCACACATGCAATAATGTTTCTAAAAAAGGCCAGAGGTTCTATGTCAGGGCCAAGTCGCCGCACTCAGACTAATGTCACCTCCTCCTCTCTTTCAGAAGCCCCTCCCCCTCAGTGTCCAGACAGGAAGTGTGCAGCAGGACTTCCTCTCTGAACAGGAAGTTGCAGGAGCGGGAGGCGGGGCAGCGGTCCGTGATCTTGGCTCTGATTGGTCTGTACGCGGCGTGCACGCTCCCGGACGCAGCGAGCTCCGTGGCTGTGTCCTACCTGCCCGCGCTTCCTGTGGGCGTGGCTCCGGCGCTGCGTCTGATTGGTCAGTTCCTGCTGTTTGCGCGCTGCTCGGCCACGCCCCTCCTCGCGCTGTGCTTCAGTAAACCTTTAAGAGGCGCCTTCGTGCACTGCTGCTGTTGCTGCTGCGATGAGTGCCACGCCCCTTCTGCTCCGGACACGCCCACTGCTTCTCTGGCCACGCCCTCCACACTGTTAGCCACGCCCCTGTCAGCTGTGGCCCCGCCCCTTAAAGACACGCCCCCGGAGCAGCAGGCGGCGCTGGGAACCCCGTGTTGAACTTTAAAGTAATTTTGTATTTTTAGGTTTTTTCAAATTGAATTTGTGTTATTTTATTTGTTCAGATGTAAACCATGTTTGTCTTTTGATATTTTGGTTATTTTTATAGAATTTTTTATAGAATTTAAGATGAATACTTTATAGAAACATGTTTATAGTGTAGTTTGTGGGAGAATGTTTAATCTTGGCCTTCACGTGTGTCTGGGGAACGTGGCTTTCTTTGGGCCCAACTGTTGAAACTATCGGGTCATTTCCCAACATTTCAGCGTTGAGTGGAACTGCATTTTCCTTTTTAAAACTGGGTTACCGCTCTGCAAAACATAACTATTTCAAAAATCTAAATATAATGCTAATTATTCAGACATTACGCTGCATTGTGTTATTCTACCTCTGACCAACTACATAAAGATCCGTCAGTGTAGGTTCTCAGTCGTACAGGAGCTGTCGTAGGCAATGATTCTTCATCTGTGCTCTGTAGTTGAAGTGTAGGACGTTTCAATCTTAGTCCAAAGATCGTCATCAGCTTAATAACGACTTGAGCATGCTCATGGGTCTCTTAAGAGTAAAACAGAAGGAGGAGTTAACCTCTAAGTCCCTCCTTTCTTGGTACTAAAGGTAGGAAAAATCTTAGCCTATAGAGTTCGGAAATATGATGTCATATCGCAAAGCATTATGTGATTTGCAGAACGTTTTTTCCATAGTCAACCAATGGAGGTTTTAAAAGGTAAAATACTGGAGTTATCGTTCATATAAAAGCATTCTGACACAGTGAGTTAGATGTATTTACCAGCAGTGACTCAGCAGCTAACGGAGCTGTTCCACGGCTCTTTTCTCCACTTTTTATTACGTTTCTTGCCAATGTAAGTCTATGGATAATGTTTGCTAGTAGCCGCAAACATGGCGGATTTCCATGGCAACTGTGGGTTTTCCCGAAATCTATTCAGACTATTTAGACTAAGATCGAAGCGTCCTACACTTTAGACTGAAGAATCTTTGCCTACGACACATAAAGAATCCATTTCTCATTGTGTTTTAAATTACAGCAGACGATGCTAGTGTTTTCTTATAGCCAGACCTGTGTGTTTACTTTTTACCTTGACGGTTTTGGCTCCTTTTGCTGCCTTCATCTCACAGACATTTTCCTGTGGATTTACGCTTCTATTTTATTTTTTATAGATTAGGGCTAGGGCTAGGTTCAGGTATATTTTCAGACAAACCAACTCATAGAACTTTCCAAAATTACAGCAGACCCTCCCGAGCAGACTATCTAGCACAACAGGGTTTCCGTGGGGTATTAAAAAGCAAGGTATTAAAATCATTCAAAGCATTCAAATATGTCAAAGCAGTACAAGTATGTCATTAAAAAACATTACATTGGATTCAAACTGGCAATAAATCAAAAGTTCTTGGGAAAAGATGACATTGCTCAACGAGTTTTACTGCAGAAGTTCATCAAAAATACAAAAATTATGGTCTAGAGTCTAGACGGCAGTTTTGGCAGAAATTATACACTATTTCCGTTCTAAAGTCAGATGTAGATCAATGGCCAATTTCTGAAATAGCTTGGTTGCCATAGTTTCCAAGTGCATTTCAGTTGGAAGAAGGAGGGTGGGACAAATTTGCTTGGTTTTGCATTAAAGTGCTGCTAATAATGTGAACGGCAGTAAAGAAAAGTAATATACAGCACAAAAAATGAGCTCACATTAGAGCTTTGATGGTGAGGTAAGTTTTTGTGAGGTATATTGTTTTCCTGTTTCTACCATTTACATTATTAGCAGTGATTTAATGTAAAACCAAGCAGCTTTAGCAGAAATTTGTCCCACCATCCTTCTTCCAATTGAAAAATGCACTTGGAAACCATGGCAACCAAGCTATTTCAGAAATTGGGAATTAAAAATGCACCGATCTGTGGTGTTTGTGGCAATGAAAATGTTGTATTTAGGAATTAATTTGACTTGCTGCTGCCTATAAACCCTGGACCAAAGTAAAACTCAAAACTGCGTGACTGAAGTGAAATACCAGGGCTGTTTTTTGACGACGGAGCAACGATAGAACTTCGTTTAAAGAGAGAAAAGAGTCAGTTTTAAAGGATATTTGTAAAGTTATTCATCACGACAGAAGCTTCACCGGGTCAGACCACAGACTGAGGTGAAACTGGTGGATCTCTCTGGCCTCTTGTTTTTATTATTGTAAACCGCACTTCTGGCAAATGTGGAGTTTGAGTCCGATGTTTGTTTATTTACGACTGAAATAATGTGAAGAAAAGGCACTTCCAAGTTCCGCGTCTGGTCTGAACTCGGCTCAAACCTGAAACTTAAGTCACTGTGAAGATTGAACTGAGATACTTTTTGACATACTTTCTGTGAGAAATAAAGGACTTCTTTATACATTTGTGGGTGTAATTTAGTTTAATTTAGAGCGTGGTTTCTGGTTTAGACCGAGCTTAAGTTTAATAAGTTTAGGTGTAAGTGGTGTAATAAGGCTTTGGGTGTTTAGTCCTGGTTTAGACCTGGTTTAGTCCTGGTTTAGTCCTCCTTTCAGCAGCTGAAGCGTCTGAGTCGGGTTTTGTCTCATTATAATTGAATTAATGCGAGGTCACAGCGTCAGAACAGACCGACCTCCGACCTCTGACCTGGGAGTGAGGGCCGTCGCCGTGGAGACAGACAGGAATCACTAAACCAGGACTGAACCAGGACTAAAACCAGGATTAAAGCAGGGTTAAACCAGCACTAAACCAGGACTAAAACAGGACTAAACCAGGACTAAACCAGGACTAACTACAAACATTAAAGAGAAAGAAGAGATGAAGCTGAAAGTGCAGGGTTTTGATTTTGAAACCGTGAAAGAGAATACATTTCTCGGAGTCATAATTGACGAGAAACTCAATTGGAAGAGACATATTGCAACTTGATACAAATCAAAGCTCACTGCATACAGATTTTCCGGTTTTGGGACAGTTTGCTCTCTTAAGTGTGGCACAGCGAGGCAGAGTTTCCATTTAGTCCAACTTTGGCCCTGCTTTAGTCCACTTTTTACTACTTCCTAACTTCTATTTCTTAGTCTGGGCTCCTAGGAAAGTGTGTCCGTGTGTCTGTGCACTTTTGGTCCAGTTTTTCTGTAGTTTTTGTGTGTTTTGTCCGGTTTGTGTGCGTGCTCTGGCAGAATCCTGTGAAGTGTGTCCGTTGCCCCGGGACACCGCGGCAGCGCTTCAGTCCTCCCTCAGCTATACTCCGGTCTTTTTCGGCAGCAGGTGGGGGTCGGTGGCACTTGGCCGTAACCACGGTAACTCTCCAGACGCCGGCCAATGGGCTTCCTCCGCGCGGGCGCCACAAAGAGACGTCTGTTCCTCCTTCAAACAAAACCCTCTGAGACCCTCCTCAGCGTGGGACTGACACACAGGACAGACATACAACTACTGCGTGTACTCACAGTCACTGCATATTCTGCGTACAAGTGACGTCACAACATTCTACAGAGCGTGTACTTCAAAACTGAGGTGGAGGGCAGCTGCAAATTCTATGGTGGAAACTATGGTAACTGTCAAAATGCAGATTTCTAGTCTTAGTTTATTGTTAATTTCTCTGTGATTCCTGGGTCAATCCACATGAAACAAAAACTGTCACAAAGTTCAATGTCGTCTCTGTCAGCACATATGAACTACGGTCTAATTATTTTCTCATAAAGGTGTCCAAAAGTGGAGACAATATTCAAAAACATGTATGATGTTGGCCAGTAGAAAGGACTTTCAGCCAAAAGAATAATATGACAGCTTTGTGAATCCAATCACTGTCAAATGATGATCAAGCACATTTGCCAATTTTCACTTTGGAAATTTCTTTCAAATACTGTTTCTCTCCTAAATAGTTGCAGTGGCACCTGCTCCACCTGCAATAGAATTCTATAATGTGAATACAATTCTATTTTAGTTGGAGCAGGTGCTCTATGGACAGTGTTGGGAGAAACTTATAACAAAATTAACTAGTTACAGAAATATATTACTTTTTTCAGTAACTGGGGAATATAATATATTACTTAAACAAAATATAGTAATATATTAGTCATTACAATTGAAGTAACTCAAGTTACTTCAAGTTACAAGTGCAACTCCCCCCAAATAAGATGCAGCATCAAATCAAGTTGGATACTGGTGTAGAAGTGACTTGTAGCTAATTTCGTCAAAACAAAACAAGAGAATGGAGACGACTGAGGAAAAGGAAACCTTTGATTACACTTTAGCTCGGTGGCATTATTCTCCCTTTTTTCAGTTCATATTTAGCTAAAAGTAACTCAAAAGTAATTGAAAGTAGTGTAACTCAGTTACATTTTTGAAACAGTAATATGTAATACAAACATGTTACATTTTTAAAGCTGTAACTAGTAATATAGAATATATTACAATTTTTAAGTAACTTGCCCAACACTGTCTATGGATATTGAAAGAAATTTTCAGGAAGAAAATTGATAAACGTTTTCCCTGATCATTATTCGATAATGATTGGATTCACAAACCTGCCATATTATTCTTTTGGCTGAAAGTCCTTTCTACTGGCCAACATCATGCACATGTTTTTGAATATTGTCTCCACTTTTGGACGCCTTTATGAGAAAATAATTAGACCTTAGTTCATTGACAGTGAAGACATGAAACAAACTTATGCACAAATTTGTTATTAAGGCTGACCTAAAACAAATTTTTGGCATCCACAAAATTTGTTCTTCTGGAATCTGGAGGAACAAATCATCAGTTCTCCAGTCAGGAGGACTCTTACGCAAAGAAAATCTTATTATCAGTCAAAATGGACCCAAAAATGCTTACAGTAACATTTTTCTAAAAATTATTTCATTTGAAAATCTATTGTTTTGAGAGAATGAAAGTGATCAGTGGTGGTATAGAGCAGAGACAGTTCGTCTAAATCAGACTTTCACAGGTGACCGCTGCAGCTCGTTAGTAGCCTGACCTGTTGGGCAGGTTCAAACATGTCATGATCAGAGGAGGAGACTTTAGACAAAAATATTTAGATATTTACAATAACAGTATCGTTATTTGAAAAATAGTAACCTACAAATATTAAATACATCAAAAAGTTAATCACATGTACTTGAGTATATGTAAATGAGTACTGCCTCGTGCCCTTGTCATGCCCATATATGGAAGTTTAGAGGGTGTGTCTTTGTATTTCCATAGTCAATATAATGCAAAAGTCCTGATAATGAGGGGAGTGGTGTTCTTAGTGTCACGTTCATGAATTTGGGGCATCTCTCTTTAAGAAGAGTTTTGACTTCTTAACAACGCCTCATGAATCAGACCTAAGTTTTCCTTAAAGTTGTACATTTCTTAAGAAAATATTCATGAATGAGGCCATTAAACTTTGTGACAGTTTTTGTTTCATGTGGTTTGTTCCAGTACGGACAGATATTATTAGAAACCAGCAGGTACACTTGCATGACCATTTTTCCTTCCTTAATCTAGAGTGGAAACAGAACATTTACAGAATAAATTGAATATGAGAATCAGTGCAAGAATTACACTCCTTATTGTAAAGACTATTTGTTTCCTGGTGAAAGTTCAATATCTAGAAGATTACAAACCTGGGAAGTTTGGAAACCAGCAAGAGCCAGTGTTCTCCATCAGTCTCCAGTTTTTTGATAACATATATCAGAGAGAAGGTCGAGAGAAAGTGAGGTGTTTGTGTGAGTCTGGGCCTGGAGGTGGAGGAGCTGGGTGTGTGGAGGCTGGAGTTGGTGGAGGTAGGTGTGTGGAGGCTGGAGTTGGTGGAGCTGGGTGTGTGGAGGCTGGAGGTGCTGGAGACACTGCGGTTCATTCAGTTCAACATCAATGACCCATTATCCAGGCATTCCATTCATCTGTGCTTTTCATTATGTTATCCACAATCTGGTCACACTGTCTCCACGGGGCATTCAAAAGGTGCCAATAGAGGGTTTGCACATTTTAAATCTAAATAGAAATAGAATCTTGAGCATTGCCAATAGAGCTTATGCGTGTGATGTCATGAGATAGCAAAAGAAAGGGCTCTGTTTTCAATGTTATCCTTTTTTTATTCTTTGAATTTTCCCTCAATTTGACAATCTAAGCCATAGGAAAAATGTGTTGCTCAATCTCATTTCTTGAGATCAATTTGAGCTTCTCATATTCGTATCATTCTGTGATCATTTGTTTCTGAGTTACTTCTCCTAAGGGTCTCTTAAAGGAGCAAGAGATGAGCTAAAAAAAGAGACAAGACATCACTAAGACAAAGGAGGTTGAGTTGAGAAAACCCTGTGAGAAGTGGGATAGGCAGAGGAGATCTCAACGTTTACATGACCTTCAACAACTGCCAGGAAAATAGTTCAGAAGCAAAGAAAAACTCACTTCAGCTGAAATACAGGACTCTCTGAGTTTGTTACAAGATGCACAATATGTAAACTTTTGATCAGGGACATTTAGCTACTTTCTAGTTGAAAAGCGTAAACAAACAGGTTTTTTGACGCAACCACTGACCATGCGTGAAATAACGTTTTTATAACGTTCATATTTTGTCTATGAAATACAAATTTACATACCCTGACATTCTGCCAGGGTAAATTTATGGGCACTACTAAGTACAGTATTTAAGTACATTTACTTTATTACTGCCCACCACTGATGTTCAGGGGAGATTTAATATCTAGTGGAGATACATCTCTTATTTAGTCTGTCAGGACATTTATACTTTTTTTTTTTCTTCAGGCAAATAGAATGTTTCTTGCCTGAATTAGACTTCAGGCAAGAAAACTCCTTGTTAATCTATTTGTTTCCAGGTAAAGGTTTATATGTTAACTGGACCAAAACGTTGAGTTTTGCCCCATAGATTCTCCTCTTTACTAAGCCTATAACAGGACTATTGTGGGACTAAATGGCGACTGAATGTAAATATGTTTTGGCCTCACAAAGCTTCTTCATAACTTTATTCATTAGTTGATTCACAAAGAATAAGTCGCACAGTGAGCCACAGAGTCCAGTGGAGACAGATCCGGCCGAGCTGTCACAGTCCTCTATCAGAGTCCAGTGGAGACAGATCCGGCCGCTCACAGGAAACAGGAAATCATCTCACACTGAATTGAAAGCAATTGAAAGAGGAGCTCATGTATTTAAACCCTACGCACAACAAAGTCAGATCTGAGGACAGGGTTTATACATGGAAGCAAGTGAGTTGAGTAAAAATTAAAGGTGCATTGTGGAAAAACAAACTTGACATTACGTTTGTGTAGGTTCTCAGTCGTACAGGAGTTGTCCATCGTAGGCAAAAATTCTTCAGTCTTCATCTGTACTCTGTAGTTGAAATGTAGGACGTTTCGATCTTACTCCAAAGATCGTCATCAGCTACTGGAGGC
>OMNZ01045523.1:0-10851 GCA_900303255.1 Lesueurigobius sanzi | reverse complement strand
TTCTTCATAACTTTATTCATTAGTTGATTCACAAAGAATAAGTCGCACAGTGAGCCACAGAGTCCAGTGGAGACAGATCCGGCCGAGCTGTCACAGTCCTCTATCAGAGTCCAGTGGAGACAGATCCGGCCGAGCTGTCACAGTCCTCTATCAGAGTCCAGTGGAGACAGATCCGGACGCTCACAGGAAACAGGAAATCATCTCACACTGAATTGAAAGCAATTGAAAGAGGAGCTCATGTATTTAAACCCTACGCACAACAAAGTCAGATCTGAGGACAGGGTTTATACATGGAAGCAAGTGAGTTGAGTAAAAATTAAAGGTGCATTGTGGAAAAACAAACTTGACATTAGTGCATTTCTCCTCTAAGTGGTCCAGTGGCTGTGTGGGTGCAGCATGTCGCCTTTACTTTCCAACACAGCAGCATCTATGATGCTCCAGGATCAATCTTTTTAGGGTTTCTGGTAAGTTCTCTCTGCTTATAGAACCAGCTCCATCTAATGTGATGGAAAGCTGCCCCCATTCAGCCACTGGTTCAATAAAATATCAAATACGCACTAATATCAAGCTGTTGTTTTGGATAGCTTTTGTACTTTAAGAATGTATTACGTAAAAGATCAAGCAATGTCATTATCTTAAACAAATTTAATGGGTTTTACTCTGTTTACAGGGTGAAATGTTGTGCTCTCAATGAGTGGCTCACTGGGAAACTCCTAAGAGAAAAGAGTCCCACTGATCCAGACCAGACCCCTCCAGAACTAAACCCGGTCTTTACACGGTCTTTAGAGGGATTTAAGTGGTCTGGATTATAGTCCACAGTGGGGCCCATTTAGTCCCTGAGCAAACACCAGGAAGCCCCCTCTGGGACCACAGCCAGAATCTCAACCAGAGACTAAAACAGGTTCAATTCGTGTCATGTCTGTAAACAGGTGCAGCTGATACAAAAGCAAAAGGTCTATCCACTTTGGTTACATTTTAGGGAATAACATAAAGAATGTTTGTACTGTATTTTAATTGCTGTATTCAGCTGAACCTCCCATTTTCTTGCAGTTTCCCTGTTATAATAAGATAAGATAAGATAAGACTTTATTAATCTCACTATGGAGAAATTTACTAATGTTCTGCAGTGTAGCTTTAACGCTGTTTTAATGTAGCCCCTGTCGTCACACGTTTGAGTAATCTGCATATTCAGTCTATTTCTCACTGATGATGCCCCTGTCTGAGGTTTAAACCTCCACCTGACCATTTCAGCACTCAAACTGCCTCCACCCAGTTGCTGGGTCAGCTCAATAATCTGAGGCAGCATGGGACCTTTGCTTTCTATCACCGTGGCTTCTAAGACGGCCCTATTTTTCTATTTATTTATTTGTATCCTCTTCTTTAGTCTCTTAATTTATTTTTAGAATATTTTTTCATAAATGTATTTATTTTTAGAATGTTTATAATATAGTTATAATTATTTCTTTCTTTTGTTCATTTTAAACCATACTTTATTTCTGTTTTTCTATTGACTGACGCTAGACGGCGACACTTTCACGGCGAAGAAGAAGCGTACGTTACTTCAGCTATATCCGGTTAGCATTAGCACGGCTAGCTCCTCTCTTGTAATAGCCCTGGCTCTTTTTTCTCATTTACTTCTCAGATTTCAGGTTGGACTTTGGACACGGAGAACTCTCGCGCACCGTGCGGTTCAAACCTTGATCCAAGATTTTGTGAGAAATTAGACGCTTTAGGTCTAAAAGGAGAAAAAGAATGATGCTAATGGGTTAGCCTCAGAGCTAACACAGGCAGCTGTCAAACTCTGGTTTGTTTACATCGGTGTTGGCCGGATAAAAGACGGACTGAATGAGTGATTTTTCAACGCAGCGGAGTAAATAAAGTTAAATTAACAGGTAAATGCGGCTGGCAGCGGAACACACTGTGAATGATTTCATGCAAGACAGTTATTTTGTAACAAGGTCAACATTGACTCCATGTTTATCTGGGACAAACTGTTCCTGGAGTAAAACTGGACACAAACACTTCGACTCAACTATCACAAACTAAAGGTAGGGCTGACTTACCTTAGAAGAGTGAGACAAGAACCCACTACTCTAAAAAGAGAAATTACAGAGAACATACTGAAAAAGAGTTTTCTGAACTTTTTCTCGTGGAAGTTAAAGGTTTTTTTCTTTATGAATAGAAATGTGCCATTACAGATTCTTATGTAATTATTTATTTATTCAATATAGACATTGTAGTAACATTTGATGAAGTGTTAAGTGTTATTGCACAAGTGTTTTTTATGTTGTTACATTTTACACATGAATGATAATCTGTTTGTGCCCCTGCAGATGAAGCAATACATTAATGTATCTTATTCCAGGGCCGTGGGGTTAACAAAGACAAAGTAAATTCAATTTTTAAGGTAATTTAAAAAAGCCTGCAGCAGATAATTTCATCAAAAGTACTTGTAAGAAAAAATGTAAGGCAACATGTCTTTACAGCTTTGGGTTGACCTGTGAAGCTTGAGATTGTGTCGTCAAAACACAACATTCCTAGGATTTCTGGCACATTTTTTTTTTTTTTTAATCTTACACCAAGGTATTCACCAATGTAGTTTATTCAAATGCTTAACCTTAACAGCCTATAACCATGAAAGCAATGAATTTAGAACTTCAAAAGCTAAACCAAAGGCTTGAATTAGCCACAGTCACAGTAAGGAGCGTGTACTGGCTGCACCTGTGGCTCCTGTGTGGGTTTGATCGCAATATCTCTCTGTTTTTACATCAGTTCTCAGGGTCACTCTGATGCCTGCACTCCCCCCCCTGACCCCTTGACTCCGGGCCGACCCTGCCGTTGCTATGGGGACGGCGGCGAGCGTGGAGCCGTGTGTGTTAGAGCGTCTGTGGGAGAGCATCGCGGTGCTGAGAGAGTCCGGACGCCGCTACGGCATGAGCGAGCGCGACATCGAGCGCTTCATCACACAAGTCCTGCAAACCAACGAACCCCAGCCCCAGGACCAGCCCCAGGACCAGGCCCAGGACCAGGCTCCGGACCAGGCTCAGGAGCAGCCTGGCTTCCCTCTGCTCAGGGCCACGGCCAAGGTCTGAACCAGGACTGGACCAGATATAAACCAGGTCTACCGACCAGTACTAGACTGGGTCTACAAACCAGGCCTAGACCGGGTCTACAAACCAGGACTAGACCGGGTCTACAAACCAGGCCTAGACCGGGTCTACAAACCAGGACTAGACCAGGTCTACAAACCAGGACTAGACTGGACCAGGTCTTCAATCCAGGACTGGGCTGGGTCTAAACTAGGCCTAAACCAAGTCTAAACCAGGACTTGTATTCCTTGTGTAACCCTGATTTTGTCCTGTTTTCTGAAGTGTGCGTTGGCCCTGTGTCTCCTCCTGGTGCTGAGCCTGGGCTTCTCTCCGCCTCAGTCCAACTCGGGGCCTTTGTCTTTGGGCTTTAACTGGAGCTGTCCCCTGGGAGCTGCCCGCCTGCTCGACCTGCCCATCGCCCGCAAGTACAACCTGCAGGGTACGAGCCTCCTCTGCTCCTCTTCCTCACTGCTCTAACTATTGTCCCTCCTCTGCACCACATATCCACTGTCCTCCTCTGCTCTCAGGGTACAGAGGATGGTGGGGGAGCAGAGCGCTGGAGCAGAAGTCCACAGTGAACGGTTCAGTTTGTGCACAGCCGCAGCCCATCGTGGTCATGAAGGTCAGGACAGAAAACAATGATCAAATGTCCTGTTTTTAATTCAAACTCGCTGATCTTCCCATTTTTGTTTCTTTCAGGGCAGAGACGGCTGGAGCCTGCGGCAGTCGGACCTGGAGCAGTTGTTTCAGTTTCATCCCGACTCTGTCTCTGTGCGGGCGGAGGATGGCTTGAGCCTCTGCAGCGGAGTTCCTCAGGGACCCGCCAACTTCTCTGTTCACTGGTACGACGCGCTGCTCACGCTTTAAAGGAATAGACCACAGTTTTTCCATACTGAGATATACCTGTCTGGTCTTTGTGTGTGACTGAGGGCACTGTGCGTCGCTATGCCAAAGATGTTAGCATTTAGCCTTCTTAGCATATTCCTATGGAGACGAACGGGGGTGAAGTTAGAAGCCACCAAGCTCTTCCACGTTTTCCCTATTTAAATACGGTTATGTGAGTAGTTACAGGATCCAAGTATAATTACACAAAATTAAACCTGTTGATATTCTAAGCTGATAAAAGGGGACTATATTGTAAGGCGTAGTAATATCTTCACTCACACTAGGAGTAAAGATATTACTGCGCAGACGTCAAAGTGCTCCTAAGGTGTTCTTACCTCACATTATAGCTTTGATGGTGAGGCACTCGGCAGCTGCACTTTAATGCAAAACTAAGCAGCGGTAGCCTGGAGTTGTCCTACCTTCCTGGTTTGAAACTGCTGAATGCACCCGGAACCCACGGCAACGAAGTTAATTCAGAAACTGGCAATTGAAACGTTGATGGTTGTATTTCAGGAGACCCACAGGAGTCATTGCTGAGCACCTGCTGCCTCTGCCGTTCCCTGCAGCACAGCCCCCTCTGCTGGACAGCGGTGGTACTGCACTGCGACGCTGCGTGGTGTGGACCCTCAGACACTCTCCTCCACATCTGCACAGAGAGGGCGTCCCAGTGCAGGGCAGGCTGGTCCTCGGAGCAGGACAGGCCTCGCTCTCTGTGTCTCCTCTGTGTCCACAGCACGAGACACAGGCCAGACTGGAGCTGAGTCCGGGAGACATTGGTAAGATCTGGTTTAGTCCTGGTTTAGACCTGGTTTAGTCCTGGTTTAGTCCTGGTTCAGACCTGGCTTAAAGGGACATTGGTTGATGTGTTACTGTCATTTTTTCATAGTGTTTACTGTGTAGAGGGTGTAGAGGCTAAATGCGCTAGCCGTTAGCGGTAGAATGCTAACGTCTTTAGCAGCCTAAATACGGGCTCTCACTGAGGCTCTTTTGACACTACAAACAGTAAAAATCACAGAGAAAGGTTGTGTTACCTCTTTGATTTGTTCATTTAGTCTCAGGAGTGGAAATGGATCTGTGGGCTGTGTGGGAGCCTCCTGCTCCTTGAGTCCTGGCTGCTGCTACTAGCTGCGTCTTGTAAACATAGCAATGCACTGTTTGTTTATGTAGCCCATGTGCTCTCTGGGGCCGTCTTTTTGTCCGTTCGCATTCATCACAATGACATACAAATACTGTGGTCAATCAGTTGACCTTTATTTATCTCCTCCTGAGTGAGTAGTGGTACTGTAGTACTGATTGTTGTAGTGATGGTGTAGTATTGTAGTATAGTGTCGTAATTCCAGTTCAGGAAGAAGATGGCGGCCACAGCTATGCGTGACGTCACTGGAAACCCATGTATAGGTCAGGATGAATGAGAGTGAATTTGTGCGAATGTGGGACAACGGATGTAAATTAGCTACAGGCTACAATCCGCAGCTCATGTGCACGCACTGTCCCAACCAAATAAACAAAACAGATATTCACAATTTAGTCCAACAATTCTTTTTAGTTTTAGTAAACAAAGGTCCCTTGTAAATGTAGTGATTTTTTATGTGTGATTGGATCGTCACATATTTAATTATATTGTGAGCTTCATGGAGCTTCTTCACATGAACAAAGCACAGACCTGTTCCTTTGGCAGTGAATTTAAATGAGAGTGTGGAGAGTTTAGGCAGTTTTAGTCTCATTAACTACTTTTCATTTAGCTTTAGTCTCATTTTAGTCACAAATGTATTTTTTTAGTCGACGAAATCAACTCCAATTGTGATTAAAACCAAATTAATCCGGTTGTTTGTGCTGAATTTTGACCGGAGCAGCTGCAGTGATTCAGTCCTCTTTTTAAACCTGTGAATGTTTTGTCCTGTTTTTGTCTCTGCAGTCATCTGTGATCCTCGGGTCTGGAGGACGGAGCTGCTCCTTGGACCAGACCAGACCATATTCTGCGACGGATCCGCCTTTTAGTCCCTGATCTGTCGCATCATCATGACTTAACATAAAACTGAAGCCTTAAAATAATTCATGACCAATTTTCTTGTTTTCGGAAACTTGAGTCTAAAATGGCACTTCAAAAAGACTTTATCCACTTCTTACATTATGTTTAATAGATTTATATTTGTCTGAATGTTCCAACAGAAGTTTTAATGATGGCTCTGGAACTTTGTGCCAAAATGATCATTTCAGAGGTTTGTAAATAAGAAAGAAAATCTATTGTTGGAAATTGTGTAAATGAAGTTAAATTAGGTAATTTATTGGGAAACCACTTCTGTTTTTGGAGAATGTTTTACTTTGAAAATGTCTGGGAAAAAAGTGTAGAGCATTTACTTTGAAATAAAAACTATTGAACAAATGAAAGCGGCTGGAGCAGAGATGTCAAAGGTCATTTATATCATGTCCTGATTGCAGCCGATCATTATCAAATATAGTTTGCAGAAGGGAGCAACAAGGCCCCCTTTTTGGTGAAAATGGAGGCTGCATCCATATGAGATGAATGGGGAAACATCGACTGAGATCTTCACATTAACGCCTGAAAACATTGAGTTTTATACATTTATCTAATCTAAAAGAAGCAAATGAAGAGATTTGTTGCTGTAGAACAGGGATCTCTAACCAGTTGCTTGGGAGCTACCAGTAGCTCACCAGCCCTTTCCAAGTAGCTTGCCAAAGGCTTTTTACATTTCTACATACACTTGAGCCAAATTTTTGATGCATTACTTTGTTCTGAGCAAAACCTCTCCAATAATTTAGGAGAATATAGCAAAGCATAAAGCAGAAGCCACCAATTTTCTATTATTGTGCTGAATCATCATCTTGGCAGTCCTATAGCCCTACACCTGTTTCTTTGACGCATAAGTAGCTCACTGCCATTTTTGTTACGCAAAAGTAGCTTACGAGGTAGAAAAGGTTGGAGATCCCTGCTGTAGAAGATTCACAAAGGACAGTTCATGTTTTAAAGTGGGCTAAAGTTGGCATTTTCAGCCTTTGAAGTGCCACCATTTCAAGTATTTCAATGATAAATGTGTTGCATAAAGCTAGATTTTCTTTCAATCTTCAAAATATGTTGCAGGACGGTGCCATGTTGTTCTAGCAAACCTGGAACATCTGAGTAAATATAGAAAATATATAGAAGATCAGGTTATGTTGACAGAATCATAGGAATAGGCAAAGTGCTATGAAGGAATGATTATTATTAAATATAAATGTTGTTCCAGAGTATATACTGTAATAGTTGATGACACAGAGTTTGGCTTCACTGGATTCTGAAGGAAAACACAGACCACAGTTCAGTCTTAGAAATCTTTATTCTTTAGAAAGAGCAGCGTCTCAGGCTCAAATCTACAAAAATAAATAATTTAAATACAAAAAAACCTCTTCTTTTTTTACACAGTGCGGTTTGTGGAGTTTAGATGGAGATGACTGACAGCAGCAGCAGCCAATCACAGACCAGGAAGCTCTAGCGCTGCCATCTGATTGGCCGGAAACCCCACACAGCAGAAACTTTCATATTTACAACAGAAACTGGGCATTTAAGATGAAGCTACGAGCGATTCCACATCCACCTGATCTGACATCTGTCAGTGACACAATCTGCATAACCTGACTTTATCAATTTACTTCAATCTTTGCCTGGTTTTGGTCCCAGTTTAGGACTTTTTCATTCTTGTTTTGACATAATTTGATGAAAAGACAAATTTCTTGTCTTTTCATCAAATTGTGTCACAATTTTTGAAATGTTTCAGTAAACTATTGCAATATTCAAGAGTTATAGAATATTGTTAATTTGAGTAATTTTGACTTTGCAAAGTTAAAAAAATCTGCCTGTAGAGCAAGTATTTCTGCACTTTGTGTAAGTAATTTGAGATTTATTTTCAAATTTTAAGCGCAATGAGATGTTTTCTCTAACATTAAAGCGAGACACTGCAGATGAAGAGAAAAAAATTGAATAAAACTTTTGCTGTATATTACTGATAAATGTGAGACAATTGTATGTAAAAATAAGGCATTTTATGTGGACAAATGGCCAGAATTGCCTAGATTTTAGGCCACAATTGAAATGCAAGGTTGTAACTAATATATCAACAAAATAAAACCATAAATTTCAAAGATTTGTTCAGAGGAGATTTTGGATATTTAGTGTAGGTTTTGAATAGTCCTTAGAGAATAAATCTGAAAAATTCACCTCGTTTTTTGCTGGTTCAAAACTTGTATAGTACTGCCAAATCCCTCTGAACAAACCTTCAAAATATTAAGTCCAAGACTGGCAAGTTTGGAGTCTGTAGGAGCTATAAAAGTGCAGATGTCGTCACAAAATTGAAGTTACAACTTTTGAAGTTCTATGGAGAAACGTTGAATCAGTGCAACAACTACACTCCTTATTGTAAAGATAAGGTCAATTATTTGTTTCCAGGTGAAAGTTTATATGTTTAGCCTCCTTCAAATGGAAAAGTACTTGCTCCACTGCAGATGTTTTTACTTACCAACTCGAATCAACAGCAAATGTACAAGGAATTATGCTTCATTTCCACATTACTTTCTGTTGTATTGGCTCCACAAACCCGCCATGTCACCCTCAAGGCCACAACAGGATCATGTGACTGAACTACCTCGGTTCATATGTGCCGACAGAGACGACCCTGAACTTTGGTCAGCTTTCGTTTCACGTGGACTTTCCCAGGGATTAAAAAGATACTAATAAACCAGAGTGTTATGTACTTTTAATGTAACTCATCAATCTATATCCTCCGTTTACGTTTTCCCAGAGGTTACTGAACACAAGGAGAATGCGTCTAAATTAGGGACTAAACAAGACACAAGTTTAATAAAAATGTACTAAATGTTAGATTTGTTGCTGCTGCGTGGGGTTTTGGAGCCGCGACGTAAGAAAATAGCATCTGTCGAAAAGTCGTCTAAATATTACAGTTTATGAGAATTCTACAAAAGCGAAAAGTTAAAGCTACGACAAACTGTGCTCCCTTCAGTTCTGTCTGAGTCCACTCTCCGGAAAAGTAGTATCTAAACCCGGACTAAAACTGGATTAAAAAAGGACAAAAGCAGGTCTCAAGGAGGACTAAAGCTGGTCTAAAGGACTAGACCCGGACTTACGCTGGTCTAAAGGAGGACTAAAGCTGGTCTAAAAGGACTAGACCCGACCTAAAGCTGGATTAAATGGACTAAAGAAGAACTAAAACTGGAGTAAATTTGGATTAAAGTTGGACTAAAGCAAGAAGCAGGACTAAACTTGGACTAAACAAAGATTAAAGAAGGACTAAAGCTGGACTAAACCGAGAACTAAAACCGGTCTAAAGAAGGTCTAAAGAAGGACTAAAGTTGGACTAAAACAGGTCTAAAGAAGGACTAAAGTTGGACTAAACTAGATTCAAAGGAGGACTAAAGCAGGCCTAAAGTTGGGACTAAAGAAGGAATAAAGTTGGACTAAAACGGGTCTAAAGAAGGACTAAAGCAGGTCTAAAGAAGGACTAAAGCAGGTCTAAAGCAGGACAAAAACAGGTCTAAAGGACTAAAGTTGGACAAAAGCTGGACTAAACCAGGACTAAGGCAGGAGAGTGGACAGAACGAGAAATATCAAAGAAAACTGAAAAGATCATCAATGTAACAGATTTCATAATATTTTAGCAAAAACAATGTGAGGAGTTAGGACTCTATGGCACGTTCTAAAACCAGCGCGGGTCCCTTCAGGGCCCCCACCTCCCGTTGAGAACCACCGCTGTGCTTCGTTAGTGAAGTCCCTCGGAGTGGACTGGAGGTACTGAGGCCCAGGACTTGGACCAGGACCCGGTCTGTAACAGGTTCAGGCACGGACTATGGCGTTTACGGTTTACGCTCTGACATCATCACCGTGGCCGTCCAATCAGAGCAGAGAACACAGGCTTGGGGGGAACGGGTTTAGGAGCCGCCGTCACACGGACACGGAAACTGGGAAATGCAGACCTCGGATTTGTAAAAAAAGTGTCTAAGAAATCTCCACGGCCTGAGGACGATGTGAAGGAGGTTTTGAGAGTCTTTCTAGTCTGTATCCACCTGGTTTATGGGCACCATCAACAGGCCTAGCCCTGTCTGGTGGTCTCAGTGAGCAGTGCTGGGCAAGCTGCTTTAAAATTGTAATATATTCTATATTACTAATTGCAGTTTTAAAGATGTAATATATTTGTATTACAATGTAACTGAGTTGCACTATTTTGAGTTACTTTTGGCAAAATATAAACTGAACATAATGAGAATAATGCCATTGAGCAAAAGTGCAGTCAATGTTTCCTTTTCCTCTGCTGTTTTGTTTTAACGACGTTCTGGCTCTGCAGATCTTCTACACCAGTGTCCATCTTGATTTGGCCACACATTATTTATTTTTTAATGCACTTGTAACTTCAGTTACTTAAATAGTAATGCTGTATTTTGTTTAAGTATTACAGTATATTATAATTCTCAGGTACTGAAAAAAGTAATATATTTCTGTAACTAGTTACTTTTGTAATAGTTAACCCCAACACTGTGGGTTTTGGCACACAAAGCCTCCTCTCAAATATCTTCTAGACTTTAGTCCTTCAGCCTTCCATGGACTACTACTTTGGCTTAAGTTCCTTATTCCACTATTTGGACACATTCTGCAGATGGAAAAGTGCAGTTTCTTTTATTGCTCTTTTTAATTGGAACATTTGTTATAAATATGATTTACTTATTGTTTATTTGTTTGGGACAGTGCATGTTAATGAACACACATGAGAATCATGCATGTAAACACACCACTCCGGATTGTAGCCTTGGGCTAATTTGCATCCGTTGTCCCACACTCATACACACAAACACACTCTCATTCATCCTGATCTAT
>OMNZ01045522.1:8310-19007 GCA_900303255.1 Lesueurigobius sanzi | reverse complement strand
TGGTTTGTTTTTTACATCGTTTCCAGACACACAAACAACGCACACCCAATTATAATTACTATTTTAACAGCATGACAATTAAATCCAGCATTTCACCCAACACACGCACATCCTCTGACAATTCCCTGGAAAAAGAGAGAAATCATGAAAAAAAAAAAAGGAATAGTATTGTTTTGTTCATTTGAGAAAGCCGCACAAACACAAATTCTCCCAGGCTGTTTTGGTCAAATCTTTCCTGGTTTGTGGCTCAGGGCTTAGTGACAGCAGTCAACAATAACAAGTCGCATCCATCAAAATACAGGCGATTGGTCATAATGTTAAATAAAACACATTTTTAAAGAGAAACATGTTGCCTTTCATTAATGTCGTATTATAAAAGGAGAATTACCGAAGAAAATCCAATAAAAGTCTAATTTGTTCGTGGCAGCAGGCTGGTGTTTTGACAAAAATGGCCTCCAGCATTATTCGGTGAGATTGTGTGTCCATCTGTCCAAATCTCCAAAACAATAAATCCCCTCTACACCTACAACCAGATTTTGTATTTCATTTTTTGGGGGGGGATTTCGGTCGATCTGTTTACTAGAAACCGCAGTGTGAATTTGGTGCTGAAAAGGTCAAGGATATTGTTTTCCACCAAAACATGTTTACAAGGCGCCTTTTATTGAATATTAACTGTAAGAACTGAAATACAGATTGTAGCTTGATTGGGATTATTTATTTGTTTGTTTACAGGGGAGACACTGCAGGCGAAATGTTCAGGTTTTGCACCAGATTACTCTTGTAACATACTTTCAAACTAACTTGTAAACAAATAAATGATCTTCACAATAAGGAGTGTAATGATGGCTGATCAATGTTTCTGCATAGAACTACAGTATATGGGAAATTCTAACCAATGGCCATTTTCTCAAATTGTTTTTTTCTCACATTGTGGCGACAACATCTTCACGTTATTAGCTCCCAAAGATTCCAAACTTTCCAATATTTAAATATTTTAAAAGTTCCCATCGATCCATTTTCTTCCGCTTTATCCGGGGCCGTGTTGCTGAGGCAACAGTCTGATCAGAGATACCCAGAATTCCCCATCCACGCACACCTCATCCAGCTCTTCCTGGGGGATCCCAAGGTGTTCCCAGGCCAGCTGAAAGACCTGGTCTTTCCAGCGTGTCCTGGGTCTTCCCCGGGCCTCCTCCCAGTGGGACGTGCCTGGAACACCTCTCGAGGGAGGCGACCAGGTGGCATCCGAAACAGATGCCCGAGCCACCTCAGCTGGCTCCTTTCGACGTGAAGGAGTAGTGGCTCTGTTCCGAGCTCCTCTGGGGTGACTGAGCTCCTCACCCTATCTCTAAGGGTGCGCCCAGCCACCCTGCGGAGGAAACTCATTTTGGCCGCTTGTATCCACGATCTTCTCCTTTCAGTCATGCCAAATCTCATGACCATAGGTGAGAGTAGGAACGTAGATCGACCGGTAAATCGAGAGTTTTGTCTTTCGATTTACTTGAAAGTTTGTTCAATATTTTGAGTTTTCAACCCTAGAAACAAGGCAACACTTTTACAGATGTATTCAATAATAAGTATCGTAGGCCAAGATTCTTCAGTCTTCATCTGTACTCTGTAGTTGAAGTGTAGGACGGGGGGAATTCGCCGAGGAAGACCTTTGGACTAAGATCGAAAACTACAGAGAACAGATGAAGACTGAAGAATCTTGGCCTACGACGGACAACTCCTGTTTTTGTTTCATTATGATTTCAAAAGAGTAAACTCAGTTCTTTGACAATAATGCTTCGCACAACCACTAACCATGAGTGGAGAAAAAAACTTTTGTGTTATCATTCATATTCTATCAAAGATGACCAAAAGATTAAAAGGGGATGTAAACTCATGAGCACAACCGTATGCATGATATGTTCACTTTAAAGTTCTGTAACGCTTTTCCGTGTCTTTTCTCCACTGGCTTTTCTGAGAAAGGATATTGTCATAAATGATGTAGAGCCTCTTGTTGTGGACTATACACACACCATATGGACACCAAATACTGTATGTCAATATTAATGCATGGATATGTGGGAGAGAGTCCGAGGAAAATGGCGCCAGTGGAGATGCTTCCTTATTACTTACTTCCCACTTACTGCGATGCGTAGCTTGCCAAAACATGAAATAGCCACATAGAGAGAAAAGATGTTAAGGTATAAAACTAGACATAAATCTCAAAATTACCCACTGCATGACAAATCAATATTTCGCCTTAAACTCTTTTTTTTAACTCTGAAAGAAAATGATTATCCCGATAGCCCCAGTCTCGAAGCGCACCGAGCTCCAGTATATGTGACTTTTTCCCGCATATTTCAACAATTTGCTGAAAAACCCTCTGAATCTAAACCTGGCCCGACTCGACGGCACAACGGGGAATTGGGGTTACGGCTACAGTCGGGCTCGGTCCAAGAATCCGAACTATAACTTGAAAGGGAGCAGTGGGCAGTGCAGCGCTTGGAGGCTCATTTCCAGATCTTAGAATCCTGCCTTTGTCTTTTATTCCCTCGTGATCGACCATTTCTCTCCGGATTTATGTAACATAAGTCCTATTCGAAGTCACCCGCAGACGTTTATTTAGCTTAGTTTACCCCGTTTCCCTTCAGCATTAGATCTATAGTGTATGATTTTTCCGACATCACACAAAGCCACAATGTCTTTCTTGTCTTTCGCCTCTTTGGATCCCACATCACTGAGCGCCTCGCAGTCCATCCTGTCCCGTTTGATCCCACACCGCTCCCGTGGCTATTACACCCAGGTCATCTCCCTCAAATGTATTTCTCTCCCTTGATTTCCTGATATATTTATGTGGGGAGCGCTGCAGGACGCGACCTCTGCATCAGACGGCGAATTGAAGTCTTCTGATAAAGCGTCCGAGCGGCCTGGAGGGATACGGACCGCTCGGAAGTGACACCAAAACAAATGCCGCCGTTCAAAGTCAGACGTATGGGTTTCTAAATATATAAAATGCGCAGACAAGAGGCGGCGAGGGCGGGGCGGAGGAAACAACAAGCCGGGATGGAAGGTTTTTCTTCTGTGTGATGCGGTGATGGAGGTTTGTGTCGGACTCGGTGGCCCAAACAAACTCCTTCATCAATTTTATTTTGCGTTAATGAGGTTCAAAACTGGATGAAGTTGAAAACCAGTTTGCTCTTAACATCTTAGCATCTTAGCTCCTACAGACTCCAAACTTTCCAGTCTGGGACCTAACAATATTTTGAAGGTTTGTTCCGAGGGATTTTTCGATATTTAATTCCTAGACTGATTTATTGAGTTTTGAAACCCACAAAACAAGACGGAATTTGAATAACTAGCAGTGGTGGAAGAAGTACTCGATATTCTTGCTTAAGTAAAAGTGCAGATTCAGGACCAAGAATGTACTTAAGTAAAAGTATAAAAGTATCAATTGTAAAATGTACTTTATAAGTAAAAAGTAAAAGTATTTAATGTGCAGGATTAAACCAGGTCTGAACCAGGGCAAAACTATGTCTAAACCACATCTAAACCAGAACTAAACCATGGCACAACCAGGTCTAAACTAGGGCAAAACAGGTCTAAACCAGGTCTAAATTAGGACTAAACCAGGGCAAAACCAGGACTAAACTAGGTCGAAACCAGGTCGAAACCAGGACTAAACCAGGGCTAAACCAGGGCAAGACCAAGATTAAACCAGGTCTAAACCAGGTCTAAACCAGGACTAAACTAGGTCTAAACCATGACTAAACCAGGACTAAGCTAGGTCAAAACCAGGACTAAACCAGGGCAAAACCAGGATAAACCAGGACTAAACCAGGATTAAACCAGGATTAAACCAGGACTAAACTGCAAAATCAGGTACTAAGATATTCAAAACCCCCTGTGATTTAAGTCTTAAATTCAGAAGGAAGAAAACAATACAATCATCTGTCCATTTTTGGTGATTGTTCCTCAAAAAAACAAAATGTCAGAAAAAAAATAATGAAATAAGCTCAATGACTAACTTATACCTTATCCAAGAACTGAATTAAATAGAAAAATGGACTAAATCAACAGTCTTTCCCATTTCGCAGCAGCCAAAGCAGGTGACAGTTTGAGGCTTGATTTTGTCGTCAGTAATCTTCTGCCGGTGCCTTTTGAGAGAGAAAATAAAAAACTAAGAGCAGGTCCCTCGCGGCTGAAGCAAACAACAGGTCCATGTGATGAACAACAGTGATTAGCCCGCTCTATCCAACAGACGGGGGAATTTCAATTGATTACTCATTCAGCCCGACACACGGGTTCGGCTCTTAAAACAAAAAAGACAAAATGGCCTAATAATCCCGCTGAAAGGTTTTTTTTTAAATGGGGATACAATCAAGCATACAACACTGAAGTGCATGACGGGGAACAGGCCTTTTAAGAGGAGACGCTGCAGGAAAAGACTAAATGTTTTCAATTTTCAGGTTCATACTGCAGGGGGATAGTGAAAATATTTAAAGCGGCGCGATGTATACCTTCTTAAGTAAAAAAATAAATCCTGGTATTAGTGCATGTTTGCCCTTTTAGTGGCCAGTGGCTGTATGTGTGCAGCATGGCCTCTATCACGCTTAAATGTATGGGGTTTGTGGTAAGTTTCTGGTATGAAATCTTAAAAACAATTGATCCTGGAGCGTTACAGAGGCCGCTGTGATGGAAAGTAAAGGTGCGGTGCTGCACCCACCGAGCCACTGGGTCACAAAAACATCACATATGCACAAATATTGGGATTTTATTTTTCTCTTAAAAAGTTTGGGTCAGGATGAGGGCTTTCTGTGTGCAGTTTGCATGTTCTTCCCGTGTCTGCGTAGGTTTCCTCTGGATGCTCCGGTTTCCCCGACCACTAAAAACATGTACAATAGATCAGGATGAATGAGAGTGTGTTTGTGTTTACGAGTGTGGAACGGATGCAAATTAGCCCAAGGCTACAATCCAGAGTGGTGTGTTTACATGCATGGTTCTCATGTGTGTTCACTAACATGCACTGTCCCAACCAAATAAACTATAAATAAATAGTTTTAATTTATGGTTTTATTTTGTTGACATAGACATAGCTAAAACGATTTGTTCAGAAGGGAGTTTGGATGTCTTGTTTAGTTTTGGAATGATTGGCTGGTGGTGGTCAGAGAGAGATTGGCAGCCTCACTTCTATCAGTCTGCCCCAGGGCAGCTGTGTCTCACCGGCCTGGAGACTAGTTCGCAACCTGGTGGAGAGGAGACGTCTCTGCGAAGACTTGAAAAAGTCTCCAACTAGTCTCCAAAAAATCCAAACATGTTTGAATTTCCCACAACTCCCTGGAGACTTGGCGGAGACGACTCGGAGACTCAAGTCTGCTGCAGGTAGTCTCCAGGCCGGTGAGATCGGCCCTTTAGACTCAGAGTCTCCTGTGAGATACCACCTTTACCACCACTCGGTTTGGAGGGAATGAATAATGATGACAGTGCAGCGCTTTGAAAGATTTGTGACACAGGCTTGAAAAGCACAATACAAATGTAAGCCATTATTATTATGACTAAACTATTTTTTCGAGAATAAATCCATAAAACTCAATAAATCAGGCAATAATTACATATTGAAAAATCTTCCTGAACAAACCTTCAAAATATTGTTACAAGCCCGGAAAGCTTGTAGGAGCTACTAAAGTGAAGATGTGAGAAAATGCATTTTGTGAAAATGGTCATTGAATTTACAATTTCCCATATACTTCTATGCGTTGAATGGGTTATTTTGTTCCCAGATGAAAGTTTATATGTTAAAAGAGTACATTTTGAAGGTTAGCTTTTCATATCTAATTCCTGCTTGATTCATTGAGTTTTGAACCCCAAAAAACAAGGTGAAATTTGATTTTTTTTTTTTTTCTCTAATAACAAGCTTGTTCCAAAACTTAACTAGAAATCTCAATTCCCCTGTGAGCAAATCTTTGTAACTAATATATCATCAAAATAACATCTTCAATTTAAACCTGGCTCTATCCATTATTTAGATTTGGTTGTGGAAAAGAAAAGCTGATTTTAGCCATTTCTATGCAAAAAATCATCTTATTTTGTTACGAAAACTTATAACGAAATAAAATTTGCAATACATCTCTCTCATATCAATGTACATGAACTACAACTTTAGATTTTAAATTACACCTCTCAATTTTGTCTTTTTTTCACACCTATTCTCCTACAATATCCGTGATGGAGCCACTGCTGTCTCTCACTGTGCATTTCATCAAGACCAGATGAAACATTACATTCAAAGTGACATATTATTATTACCAGAGGCGACGCTGTGCTCGGCGAGACGAAACAATCAGAGGAAGAAAAAGCAATCGGCAAAAGGAGAGAGGGGGGGAAAAATGGCATGCCACAATTTGGACAAGTGCTGGTTGGAATTAGAAAAGGTTTAATTTTTAGGGGCTCGAATCAAGTAGCGCTCCGAGGCTCCGGCGGCTAACCTTCTCCACGTGGCTTGTGTGATTGCGAATGGAAAATAAAACAAAACCATGTCTAAGGTGCGCGCAGTGTTCAAACAAAACAAAAAAAAAACACAATTCCATTAAGAGGCTAAAGCGGCCATTGTTGGACTCGCAATCAATAAAGGCACTATGCGGTCGGAGTTTCTAAGATTAGATCGAGCAGAGCTGCAGGATGAATGCCTAAGTGTGCCGCTGTAATAAGGTTAGGCCAGCCAGACCAGAAAACAGTCCAAATATAGAGGACGCAGCATCTGGAGCTTCTTCTGGCCGAGGGTTAATTGAGTGGTTTGTTGGCCGTATTATAAAAACAGGAATCTGCATCAGGAGCTGCGTCGTCGCAAAAATACTGAATTGTTCGCTGTGAAGAGCTGCAGCAAATTTGAAATAATGTTTTACTGACGGAAAAGCCTCACTCCAGATCTGACCAGGATGACGTAATGCTTTAGTCGCTATTAACGCTTTTCCAGACTCTCCAAACCATTTCAAGTGAAAACCTACTGAACATTCAATCTGTTGTGTTTTGTTTACTGCGCAGTGGTTAGTTTACTGGGCAGTGGTTAGTGCTCATGCATCACAGTAGCAAGGTCCCGGGTTCGATTCCCGGGCCCCACAGGACCTTTCTGTGTGGAGATTGCATGTTCTCTCTGTGTAGGTTTCCTCTGGGTGCTCAAGTTTGTCCTCCCACTATAAACATGTACAATAGGTCAGAATGAATGAGAGTGAGAGAGAGGATGGTTGATGGTGCTCGCTTCTGTCACCACTGAGTATGGGGTGATTGAAGTGTAGCACTTTGAGAACAGGCTTGAAAAGCGCAATACAAGTGTAAGCTTTTATCTTTATGCTTTTAGCCAATAAAAAAAACAGTATGGAAAGAAAGCTTTCACCTCTACTTGGACATGCAAAGATTGATAAGACTGCCCAAAAGGATATTCAGTAGCCCTCAAGACTTTTTCTAAGGTGTAAAACACTTTTTTGCATCCGATTCTTAAAGTTACAGTTATTTCTGTTCTTGTGACTCAGTATGAGTTTAAAATCAAGATATTTTGATATAATATGGTCAATATCCTATAAGTATACAATGTACTGTATGTTTAAGTCTTTGGGATTTAGCCCTGGAACAACTTAATGCTCTTGAAGTAGCCCTCGGCTGGAAAAAGGTTGGTGACCCCTGCATTAGATCATATAAACTGCCGCTGGCTTCATGTGTTTTTGGTGGATTTCACACTGAACGCTGTTTCTTCAGTCTTTACCGATGAGTGGGCTTTGTTTGGACACATGCACTAGCTACAGCTCATGAGGCATTATACCAGGCGATTTACCATGGATTCTAAAATCCATACAGTTAAACTATAGTGAGGTTAAACCGGTTCTTACTCATCTTGGCCTATTGTACATGTTTTTGGTGGTAGGGGAAACATGGAGGCACATGGAGCAGGCATGGGGAGAACATGCAAACTCCACACGGACGTCCTGACCAATCGGCCGACTGATATATAGACCCATTTCATTCACATATGGACGATATTTTTTATTATTCCTGTTAGCGTTATACATGTTACTAACGTTACTTACATACCAAAAACAAAATGTCCTAGCTGTTAGATTTATCTTGCATATAGTGGTGCACGTCCTACATGCCTCTGCACTCCCCAAAACTAATGTCAATTCCAGCATTTATATTATTATTATACATATTTTACCCGGTCCCGCAATCGCTCTTCTGTACTTAGAGTGAGTTTCCTTAAATAAGTGGCTCCTCCGGTGACAATCTTTCGACGTACTTTGAACTATTTTCAGGCCTTGACAGCGATTCAAGGCCTATATATATACAGTATATATCTAATATATGCAACCGATATGTGATATTGGAAGGTTTCTGTACCCAGTATGCACGCACATGTCTCAGTCGTGCCCTACTTTGGATTACCTCTGTCATATGAAAAGCTCCCTCCCGTTCTCTCCTAAAACATTGTCATGAAAATCGCTTTGAAAAATAAAGAAAAAACAACACCTTTGGCTCCATATGAGTTGAACAAAACGTATTCGGATCTATTAGGACTCACCAACCCAAGACATTCATGATGAAATCTGTTCTGGTGAGTACTTTATTTTTCTTTTTTTACGCCGCATTCCCCATTCCTTGTTTTTCATTCTTCATGGCGAAATATTTCAGTCACTTCTGCTCGGCGCTGAGAGGAGAATCCCGGTCCTTGAACTGGAGCCTGTGTTTCAGTATTTTTAATGGCCTCCTTCACTGCGCCTGTGAAGTCGGCTGGAAGCGCCTCGATCTCGCCGAGGAAAAAAAAGCGCACCGTAATGCAATTTTCCCCTCCTCTCCTATTCTTTTATCCACTGTTTCAAAAAAAAAAGCCTGTTTGATGTGTATCTACAAGGCGAGCCCCCGTGAACGGTATCATTATGGCCGTAATTTCAAGTGGAATATTATTTTTCAAGTCGCTCGCGCGATATAACGGGAACTGGCAACTCTTAGATGAGATGGAATCCGGGCAAAAGACAGACAAACTCCAAGAGGAAAGTCGTCTCTATTCTACCCGTCTGGTGCAAATTATCTTTCCGCTGTGTTCATCATCTTCTCACGGCTCCCGAATGGAACGTGTTACAAGGTTTTTCATGTGGGATCGGGCGGCTTCCAGTCACACAGAAGCCGCGTAAGCTTTTAATTATTTTCGGAGCGGCCAAAAGGAGGCATTGTTTGTCTTCGGGAGAGCCGCGAGATCCCGACAGAACTTTTGGGAAAGAGGAAAGAGAATCCAAACACAAGCGCTCAACCTAATAAAAGCAGCGATTTGGCCCGACCTGCCTCCGAAACGCAGCGGTGGCTCCAGATCCCCACTTCGCTACGAGGTAAATGCGAGCCGGAGAGGAATGTTGGTATGTTTATTTTATGAGGGGAATTTGAATGGCAATTTGAATAAAAATAGAAATGTTTGAAAGGTGGAATACATAAGATAAAATTGTAGAATGGTAAAGAGCAAGGAGTGCATAGTTTAGGTTGAATAAGGTTTTTAGGTGTACTTTTGGATTGTTGTATATTTGCTTGAGGGGAGCTATCACTCTCATGCTAAAAGTGAGCAGCTAATGTTTGCAAATTTTCACTGCGACGGCTTTATACAAGAAGAATCTTTGTTTATATTGCACATTTCATACACAAAAGCAACTCTTCACAATCCAGACAGTCACAAACCCATTAAAACTAACAAGACACAAACAACACTTTTCCAATCATGATCTGTCTAGACTCACATATCACAAATATCCATCCATCTTCTCACCACCACCAAGTATGGAGTGAATGAATAATGCCACGTAAAGCGTATTATTATTAAAACATGTACAATAGGCCCAGATGAAATGCTCGTGCTTCACATTAAGAAGGTTTCTGGGCCTTTCTGTGTGGAGTTTGCATGTTCTGTGCTCTCGGTTTCCTCCGGTGTAAAAATAAAGCTCTTCTTCTATAGCACTGGTTCCCAACCTTTTTTGCCTTGCGTACCCCTGGGCCTTTCATGTATTCCACGAGAACCCCCTGCCTCGATGGTTTTGTTCATTAGTTAGAAAGTGAATGACTAAAACTCCCAATTAGCCGTAAAAACTCTCACTCTTTACAGCTACATGTTTTTTAAGCTTTTCTTTGACCATAGTAATCAAAAATACAATGTTTTATCTCATTTTTTAATCTGAAATTGATCCAGGTACCCCCTGCTAACCTCTCGCGTACCCATAGGAGTCCCCGTACCCCTGGTTGGGAAACATTGTTCTAGAGGACAACAGTGGCAAATGGTTGAACAGGTCGTCTTGTAACCGGAGAGTTAGCAGTTCGAATCCCGCAGGCGAACCCTGTCGTAGTCTCCTTGGGCAAGACACTTCAGGGGAAGGGAAGGGAGGAAAGGGAATCTTATTTGTATAGCACTTTTCATATGACACAAGTCACACCCAAAGCTTCACTCGTTCACTCCATGCTGATGGTGGTAAGCTACTTTTGTACAGCCACTGTTTCCTGTGGGGTAGACTGACAGAAGCGAGGCTGCTCACATCTGCGCCAACGGTCCCTCTGACCACCACCAACCACTCACACATAGGCATTGGGTGAAGTGTCTTGCCCAAGGACACAACCAGACTTCAACCGCCTTTTCTTATGAATGAGAGTGTGGTTTCTTGATGTAAAGTGCTTTGAGCCTAAAGCAGGTACAA
>OMNZ01045516.1:2156-14436 GCA_900303255.1 Lesueurigobius sanzi | reverse complement strand
AGGACGTTTCGATCTTAGTCCAAAGATCGTCATCAGCTACTAAAGACATGAGAACGCTGTGGGACTCTTAAGAGTGACCCAGCAGGAGGAGTTAACCTCTAAGTCCCTCCTCTCTTGGTGCTAAAAGTACCAACATCTAGCCTATTCATATTTACTGGCTCATTATCGCTCTATTGTATCACCCTGGGCTAACTTCTAAGTCTATTGACACTCCCCTATGGACCTGCTGCTCCCAGTAGTCCAGGCTCATTAGCATGACAGTGGAGATGGTTTCACTCCCAATTTATGACGACTTACTGAGACCGAAACCTATTGCAATAACAACCTGAGAGTGAAACCATCTCCACTGTCATGCTCATGTCCCTGGACTACTGGGAGCAGCAGGGCCATAGGGGAGTGTCAACAGACTTAGAAGTTAACCCAGGGTGAGACAATAGAGCGATAACGAGCCATATTAAGTATGAATAGATGTTGGTACTTCTAGCACCAAGAGAGGAGGGACTTAGAGGACCTCCTGCTGGTTCACTCTTAAGAGTCCCACAGCATGCTCAAGTCTTTAGTAGCTGATGACGATCTTTGGACTAAGTTCGAAACGTCCTACACTTCAACTACAGAGTACAGATGAAGACTGAAGAATTTTTGCTTATGATGGAGAACTCCTGTACGACTGAGAACCTACATGAAAGGTTTTGGGTTAGTTTGCTCTTCTTTCAAACATTTTATTTATTTTGGGTTGCACCTTTGGATTAAGTTTGCTCTTAACATACAGTGTAAACTTTTGCGCAGTGGTCAGCGCTCGTGCTTCACAGCTAGAAGGTCCCGGGTTCAATTCCCGGGCCAGGGCGGGGCCTTTCTGTGTGGTGTTTGCATGTTCTCCCTGTGTCTGTGGAGGTTTCCTCCGGGTGCTCCGGTTTCCCCCACCACTAAAAACATGTACAATAGATCAGGATGAATGAGAGTGAGTGTGGGAAAAGGGATGCAAATTAGCCCATACAATCCGGAGAGCATGTCTCATGTGTGTTCATTAACATGCACTGTCCCAACCAAATAAACAAATAAATAAATCTTCACAATAAGGTGTTTCATTATTAGACTGATTCAACGCATTATTTATTTATTTATTATTTGGGAAATTGTAAATTCAAAGGCCGTTTTCTCAAAATGCTTGTTCTCACATTGTTGCAACCAAATCTCAATTGTAATTGACACCAGATTTTCCAGTCCGGTATTATACAATATTTTGAAGGTTTGGTTTTTCAATACTTACTTCGACAGTTAATTAAAAAAACAAAAAACAAGGTACTGTATATTTTAGAAATCTGACTTTTTATACATTTTCCCACAAAATCTAAGCAAGATATTCAAAATCCCATTGAAACAAATCTTATGTCAACAATATAAAACCATCAATTTAAATCTGGCTCCATCCATTATTAATATTTGGTAGAAATGATGTTTGCCATTTTGTTATGAAGTCAGAAAACTTGCAATACATTTTTCCCTTATACAGTATTACATCAGTAATCTACAGCAAACTTGTCAAATTGATTTACTCTCAATATTTTTGAATAAAAAAATATTCCCTATTTGTCTGCAGTGTCTCGCCTTAAGTTTTATTTTGAACTGCTTCACTCTCCTCTGTTTTTGAATTTTCTTTTTTTTAAGGTTGCAAAACGTGAAATACTAATACAGAGGTTGTAAGAAGTAGTTTCAAAAGGCCCATACATGTATTAGAATATGAACACAAACAGCTTTATTTCACTCATGATTAGTCTGTTTACGCTTTCCAACTAGGATCTAGGCAAATGTCCCTGAACAAAATTTTACATATTGTTTTTTCAGAGAGTCCAATTTTGTCAGAGTGTCCTGTATTTCAGCTGAAGTGAGTTTTTCTTTGCTCCTGAACAGTTTTCCTGGCAGTTGTTGAAGGTCATGTAAACGTTAGATCAGGGACATTTGAGTAGTTTCTGTTTCATTATGATTTCAAAAGAGTAAACTCGGTTCTTTGGCAATAAATGGCTTCGCACAACCACTAACCATGAGTGGAAAGAAAGATTTTTGTGTTTAAAAGGGTATGTAAACTTTTGGCAACAACTGTATATATAATGTGTAACGTATAGCACTTTTCAATTAGTCCTACATGTTGCATCCAGGTCAGATTATTATAGAAACGCACCAGTAGATTCCTATACAATGTGCCTAATCAATATAGTCCACGTTTATGCTGCAGACAGACTCCCTCTGCCCATGTGCCAGTTTACCGAGGGGCTTTGCTGTAATACTGAGCCGTGGGGGGGTCACCGGCTCTTTGCTTTAATAACAGCAGGATTAGCATGAGGTCGGCGCCGCTAACCCTGCCTTCTCCTACGGCGCTTTCATTCTCCAGCTTTCTCCTTCGCTACTCCCACTCAGAGTCTCCTTCTCTCTTCACTTTCCCAGATATTTCTAAGTATCTACTTGAGAAGACTCCCAATCCCCGGTCTTAGGGCATGTCTGCTTTACCCTTTCTTCTTCATCCGTGGCATTTAAACCCTCCTTCTATTGACATGCGTTTCCGTATTGATTCTCCCTTGTTTGCGGTGAGATGGGAGTGTCGCGGGACTACTAAAGGTCTGTTGCTATGTGCCCAGTGATGTCCCCTCCTCGTCCATCAGCTGCATGTAATGGTTTTATATTTTTGGGGTAAGTTAGATGGGTGTTATGTAAGCGGGAGAAGGGGTTCACTCAGGGATGCTGGCTCAGGTGGAGAGATGGAAGCTATTTTGGGTCCACAGCACTTTTCTTTTTGCCAAAACACATGAGTATTCACACAGAACGGTCGCTGAGAGGGGCCACTTTAATATGGAGGGGAAAAAAACAACAAAATCTCTTATAGTCCTGCATGATATAGCAGGAGATGACTTAGTAATCAGAATGAAATTTCACGAGGCCTTACAATAACAGTGCTCACTAATTTCACTCCATGAGTGGCCAATTGCTTTAAAAACCATTCAAAGAGGACTTTCTGCTACCTGTATAAACCCTGGAAACTAAACCAGGACAAAATCATGGGAACTAAGTTTAATTATTAAGTGTATTTGTTAAGAATTTATAGAATGCAAGCTTAGGTTGATGTAATTGGTCAGGACGCTATAGGTTTGATTTCCAGGTTAGATGGGGACTGTCTGTAGGTGAATACTCCAGCGAGGGACATCTCACCATAATGCTCGCTCAAGATTTGGAGATGGGTCTGAACTGTGATCACCCAGTGCTCCTGAAGGGCATATCTCACCGGTCTGAGACTAGTTCACACCCTCGCGGAGACTTGAGTTGGAAAAGTCTCCAACGAGTCTCCTAAAAATTCATGTTTGAATTTCCGGCAACTCCCTGGAGACCTCCTGGAGACTAGGAGACTCCGCAGAGACGTCTCTGAGACTCAAATCTACCCCAGGTTTTGAATTAGTCTCAATGGGAGGAGAGATAGGCCCTTTAGTCTCTGAGTCTCCGGGAAGTCCCTGCCGGTGAGATACGGCCTTTACACATTGCTCTGAGACACTGTTTGAAGGATGGGTCAGATGCAGTGGACCTTTTCTCCCCACAGACACAATAAAAGCTAAATACACAGAATTACAAAATACTGTAATTGAATTCTCTGTTCTTTTCTTATATTTTGCTTTCCAAGGCTTGTCACAACCTGTCAATCTACGACAAACTGAACATCATGATAGCTGCTGTTTGTGTTTAGTGAAAAGGTTATGAAAAGTGTGGGCTAACTTGAAACTACAGTGTTATTATTGTGTGTAAAGATGACATGACTATATTCGTTCTTTGTCTTTTCATAGAGCATGGATCGGACCTCGCTCTCGTCTCCTGTGCCTTGCTCGACCTCGAGGTCTCAAGGTGCTTTGTGAGTCCAAGTCAACAGGGCCGCCATGTTGTCCGGGTCGTGGCGGCGATCATTGGGACACCAGCAGTCCAGCCCTGTCCCGCTGGGGAGCACCAGGGGGGTGGCAGTGTGTGGGGTGACCAGTGGGACGGTGGTACTCGAGGCCCAGTATGACTATAACTACCGTGCGTCGGACGGGAGGCAGGTGTCCATCAGAGAGGGGGAGCGCTTCATTCTCCTGAAGAAGACTAATGCAGACTGGTGGCAGGTGAGAGATAAACACACATACAGTCTGTTTAAGGCGTAGTTTACACGGCGACAAAACGGCAGTACGTTGATATCGGAAGCACGTATCTAACACACAACAACACATATCATATCCTCTGACTCTCGGCTCCACTGAATACGGTGGAGCAGGTGGTTTCATGTCTCAGCGGGAGGCCGTTTTCAGACGCTCTGCCTCTTGTGAACTACGCAAAACGAGAAAGATGACGTCCCAGCAGCTGTCTGAACTGATTGGCTACATCAGGGGTTTTCTACAGGTGGTCCGTGGCCCCCTGGTGGTCCGTGGCAGTACTGCTGGTGGTCCGTGACTTGCTATCCAGTTTAACTACTAAAAATAAACTAGGGCTGCTGCATATTGAATATTCATGAATATCAAGTTGATATGTGTCTTTTAATAACTCTACAGTGGGTTGCATAAATATCTGCACCCCTTCAACTTTTTGACCCCACTTTTTTATTCATAAAAAAAGTTCCAAATCATGTATAAATTTCATTTCACTTCATCATTGTGTGTCCCATAGTGTGTGTCTTTCACATAAAATGTCAATTGAATACATGTATGTACAGTATATGTACCTAGTATGGCAAAATGTCAAAAAGGTGAAGGGGGTGCAGGTATTTATGCAACCCACTGTATGTTATTTTAAACATTTGAGAACACAAAGCATTGTAAAATAAAGTATATAGCCCTCTTTTATACAAAATAATAGGCCTATATTGCACACACGCAAACACAGTGGGCCGCAGCCTACTGCTTAGTCTGATTGGTGGTCCCTGGGGCAGAACCAATTGAAAACCCCTGGGCTACATCATGATTGATAATTATTTGGCTTTCTGGCTTCTCACGTTCACCACAATCACCACAGAGAGACACAACAACCAAAAGTTTACAAGTTGAAACTGTGATAAACTGTCTTCTTCTTTCTACTCACAGCGTATGCAAAAGAATGTGACAAAGGCATGTACTGTAGTTTCATTGTGCCAAACAGACTTTTTTTGACACCTCAGAGTGTCTGCGACTGCTACGTTTTATTGGAGATTGTTGCCCTATAAACAGCACCTTAGTTAAGCTGTAGTGTAAAAGTACCTGTAACCGGGACAGAAAGTTTGCACAAACAAACTGACTGAAACATATTTTTGATGTTGAAATGCGCCAATGCAAATAATTTCACAAAGGAAGCATTACTCAATTAGTCATACTGTAGACCAGTGGTTCTCCACCTCGGGGTTCCTCTTTTTTTTTTTTTTTAAACTGCTTAGTCTTAATCCCTTACAAACATTTAAACTTTTTTTTTTCTCCAACTTGACATTTTGTCCCCTCAGAATTGTGTCTATGATATTTAGGCTTACATTTTTGACCAGTCATATAACAAAAAGGAAATGGGTGTTTTTGCTCATAAAAAAAATTAAAATTGTACCAAACAAAAGCTGGAAGTAAAACATGTGAATTTCAATTTCAAGAAAAATGTCACATATAACCTCACATATAAGGGGGGGGGGTGATCTTTTCTGATCTCTTTTTCATTTAGTTTATGGTTTGCAATGAATTATGGATTTCACTGCATGTCCAAGGTTAAATTACTTTTGTTTTTCTATAAGATTATATTCTGCTGGTCAGAATACATTTTTGTGACATAATGACCTGTAGTCTTTGTGGATTGTTGATTGTGCTTGCAAAAGCTAAAGCGTGCATTATAAGTAGATAAACCTAATTTCCCTGTGGGGTATAGGGCAGCCCAGCTTATCACCAACTTATCATCATTGTATTGTAGTATCAGTCATTCTTGTTTTGGCACAATTTGCTAAATTTAATGTAACGTTCTGTATTGAAATTGTTCAGTAAAATATCGCAGTAACATTGTGTTCACAGTTAAAGACAGTTATTGAAATGAATATCTGTTTTTCTCATATTGTGTAGTCCTATAAACAGGAGCAATGAATAAGTTAACTGTGCTCCTTAAAGATTAAAAATAGTGAGGCATTTCTTTTACAAACACGGACTGTACATTTGGGATAATTATATGAATACAAAGCAGTAACAGTCCAACATTTCATTTGTATAATCTCATGTCACGCAGTACATGCCAAACGTTTGACCACTGAGATAATGAGCGGCTTCAGGGTCCAGCTGTGGTCGATCTGAGTGGATCCCTGTGTCAAAAATAGCCATCAGAAAAAGTGTTTTGTTGCGTTTGCGTCAGGTGCGGAGGATCGGGGCGGCCAGCAAGACGAAGCCTTTGTACGTTCCTGCCACCTATGTGATCGAGGTGCCCATTCAGCCCCTGACCTCCCCTCAGCGCACGGCCATGTCGGCCTCACTCAACTCCAACATGAGGACACTGCCCAGGGTCGCTCTCACCCCCAGCCCAACACATTCAATGTACAGCCAGCGGCATGAAGGTACTGAAATATTTGCACTTTCATGGTAATCTGGGCTAACTTTGATTTTTTTTTGCTAAGATCTAGTCAAAGTTTTAGACTGGGTTCAGTGGGGGGAAAACACATGACATTTTTTATTGTTTTTAATGCTAGAACTCGAGGATCTTTGTGCTAATGAACTAAAGGCCCAGAACTTAGCAAGAAATAAGGTGAATCTGTTTAGTTTATGATCGGAAAGGTATAAATTCAATCTAAATGATTTCATTTGGAGATCTTCTTTCCATTTGTCTCTTTTGTTTATTATATTGCGTATTTAGTCCACAGAAATTTTGCCATCATTACTTACTTTGGATTTCGTTTTCGTTTAAAGTGCATATGATACATTAGACGAAATGTTCACAAAAACATCGAGAACACCATTATACTTAAGATTTTCCTAAAATTGTTACCCTGGTTTTACTTTTTTTAATGTTTATTTGTTCTCTTCCTTATGGAGCATCACAGTCCCGCCCATCGCTGCTGCTGCCAGAAGTAAAAATCTCATTAAAAATTGCATAGACTTTTCGAAAAAAAAAAAGAATATCAAATGTTTAAAAGAACGATAGCAGCTAATCAGCCACGTGGAGACTTATGGGCATAAAACACACAAGAATAAATTTAAGTTGCATCCAACATGTTATAAACCAAAAAGTTGTAAAAGCTAACTGTTAGCACGTAGCTGATTAGCCTCCATTGTGCTTTTAAACTCTTACAATTAGAATTTTTCGAAAAGTCTATGGAGATTTTGAATGGAACTTTTACTTCCTGGAACCAGAAAGAGCCCGGAGAAGGGCGGGACTATTGACATTGAACATAGGCACAGGAAGTGACATACGTAGAGGTAGACAATAGAGGGGAGCAACGAAAAGGTGACATCAGAGGCTGCGTCCGTTGAGATGAATGTGGAAACATCGGCTGAGATCTTCACATTTACGTCTGAAAAATCACAATTTATGTGTTTTGTATATTTGTCTGATATAAGAGGTAAACAAATCAAGAGATTTTTTTGCTGTAGAAGATTCACAGAGAGGACAGTTAATGTTTTAAAGTGAGCAGGAAGTTAGCATGTTCAGACTTCACTATAAAGTGTTTAGCCGTTCATAGTGACTTAATTTGATCAAATCCCAGATCAAATTCAAATGCCCATATAACTGTGAGTAATTTTGCAGCTTCTTATATTTCAATAGTGCTTCGTTTTTGACCTATGAACGGCTCAACACTTTATACTGAAGTCCGAACATGCTAACTTCCTGCTAACAAAGCTAACTTTAAAACATTAACTGCTCTCGCTGTTAATCTTCTACAGCAAAAAAATCTCTTGATTTGTTTACCTCTTATAGCAGACAAATATACAAACTCCATAAATTGCTATAGATCTCAGTCGATGTTTCCCCATTCATCTCAATGTACGCAGCCTCTGGTGTCACCGAAAAGAGGGCGTTAACCTTTTCGTTGCTCCCCTCGACACCAATGAGAAAATGGGTGAGTCAGAATCTTGCAGAAAATTTCCTCTATGCGTGTCACTGACTAAAAATGTTAATAAAAATAACATTTACCCCAGGAATCTGTCATATGCACTTTAAGTTTTAAATTGACAAAAATATTACATGACAGAAACTATGATGAAAACTGTACTAATACTCGACCAAATCAACACTGATTGCAGTTCTGGGTCAAAAGGGTAAAACAGCAAAGTATATTACACAATCGGAAGCAATTTGGGAGATTTATGCATCGCACCATGGCTTTTAGAGTGTGTATAAAAAAGCTAAGCTGCAAATTTGTGTTTTGCTCGTTGCCAAGTGCTTCGTTCATTTATACCGTCAAGCACCAACTGGACAATACTGGCAAACGGTTGTGCCAGCCCAGATTATCGAACTGAGCAGGTCTGAGAAGTTTAGGAGTTTACTGATTCCCCAAGAAGTATTGAAAGCTACCCGCCTCCTGTGAATTTTAATTTAGTGCATATTGTGGGTGTGGGTTCATTCACGTCACTATCTATCAAGCAGCAGATCGTGCACTTTGAACCTGTTCCAAGCCCTGATATTTATGGACAAAATTGTAAACCTGTATCCAGTCAATTTGCAAATTATATTATATTAAATTATAAGGAATCCAATGACAAATAACTTGTGATAAACATTTGCGAACCAACACGATCAATTGTTTAATTCATTCACAGGCAATACACTTTTTTTTTTTCATATTCAGATTTTAGATCAGTTTTACAATACATGAAGGAGTGTATTGCATTGATTCAACATTTCTTTATAGAATTTTATGGGAAATTGTGAATTCAGTGGCAATTTTCTCACATTTTGGTGACAACATCTCCTCTTTATAGCTCCTACAGACTCCAAACTTTCCAGTCTTGGACTTAACAATATTTTGAAAGTTTGTTCATTGGGATTTATTGAGTTTTGATCAGAATAGATTTTATTGCCATTGTCAATGAAAGGTTTCACAGACTAGGAGTTTTCTTCGGTGTCAGAATCAGAAGAATCAGAATAGAATTTGTGTACCCGTGCAACATGAAATATAAACTTGTAGTAATGATAAATAATAAACTATGGGAAAAAAGTATAAAAAATTATAGAACTATAAGGCATGCATAAAAATGGAATAAGATTTTAAAAAATCTAATAAAACAGCAAGGACAGCAGCGTAAATGGGTGAATTTACAGATGTACAGTAGCAGCAAATGTGAGTGTGGACTTACTGTATGCCGCATTCATGTGAACTGGGGAACTCGTTTTCCCCAGATGGAAGTCTGTTGTTCCCAGTTGGTTTGTGTTCATGTGCTTTCTATGTCGGAAAGTGGGGATTTGAATTTTACCAGATAAAACTGTCTTTCATCACTAATTAGGATTTAACAGAGCTAATTAGCTCTGTTAAATAATAATCTGGCTTTTCTCTCACAAATATGTTACTCCAAAGACAACAAAGGCTCACAGTAAACCTGTGAAAGTAGCAGTGTTTAACCAAAAAAGCTCACATTTAACGAAAAATGTACAAATCAGCTGATCGGGAAGCTTGTTTTGAGCCCAGTTCCTCAGTTGTTTTTCCCAGTTGAGCGAGCGTTCATGTGCATTTTTCAACTGGGAAAAACGTTTTCCCCAGTTCCCGAGGTCCACATGAACGCGGCAGATCATACCACATCACAAATAGAGCAGTGCAAATGGAACATAGTAGTATTCACTAATAACTAGTATATATTGATAATGTAGAACTAGAAAAAGTTGAGGAAATCAAATTCCTGGGTGTGATCTTGGACAAGAATGTTTGCTGGAAACCCCATATAAAATATGTTGGATCTAAATTGATGAAATGTCTAGCAGTTCTAAGCACATATGAAATCAGAAAGCTTTACATACTTTATATAACCAGCGCCACTGCTTCCTATACGCTGGTAACGTGCTGTGCGTGGGGCACCAAGTGGTTTGAGGGGCACCACATTGAAGAGAGACTGAAGGACATGTTGCACAGTATTTGTGCTGTTGTTTTTCATTTAATTTGTTCTCATTTTAATTCAATGAGAACGATGAGGAAGAGTTACAGAAGTTTCTGTCAATGTGGCCAATGATTAACATCGGTCCTCACAGCACGGAGTCTAAACTCAGGTAATTAGACACATTTCTACAATTACTTTTTGTGTAGATTCCAAGAAGTTATTCCCCCCTCACTGCCCTTTTGCTGCTTAGGGTACCAAAATGGCTAGCAGCGGCCTTGTACAGTATATAACGCAGTTTTTACCGCATTTAATCTATTTTGTGGAGGTGTGGGGTAACACTTGCAAGACTTGATTACATTTGAAACATTGCAAATATTCTTAGGCAAAAATTCTTCAGTCTTCATCTGTACTCTGTAGTTGAAGTGTAGGTCGTTTTGCTCTTTATCCAGAAAGCTTTGTCAGCGAATGAGCAGAATTTGACAGACGGATTGCAAATATTGTACAAAGCACGAGAACAATTACTTCCTGTGCGTTTACAAAAAGATATTATCAAACAGTGAAGGAGAAGTGAGATACAACCTCAGAAACCAAACCTTGCTTTAAACCAAACTTTAAAATGCAGTGTCTGAGAACCACTAAGAAGAGTGAAAATGTATCATTTACAGGGGTTAAGTTGTGGAGCAATCTGCCCGAATCAATCAAAGAAGTAGCAGCGTTATAAAAAGATTATTTTTGAATTATATAATATAACAACAAAATAAAATCATAAAATTAAACATGGCTCAAATCATTATTTAGATTTCATTATTTCAAATGGATATCACTGTTTTAATTTTCTCCCCAATTCACCTGCACTGTCTCACCTTAAACAGCCTAAACTGCTCTTGTAACACATAAAACTGCCGTTACCATAAGATTTAGTCTGATAATTGTTTTCGCAGCGGTGCATAAGCCCATCTACCACTCCATGGAGAACCTCTACACCAGCAGTGCCTACCGGAGACCGGGCAACACCAGCAATGGCCGTTTCCAGACTTTGCCCCTCTCTGGGCTCACCTTCACCCCCAACTCGTCCACGTCCTCCTCAGGCCACCTCATGGTCCCCAGGTCTCCCTCCGTGTCGACGTTTAAAACCGCCCCGTCAAACTCCAGGGTGATTCCCACCATCACCCGCAGCCAAAGTTCCAGTAACCTGCCGGAAAATCTGGCAGAGAACCCCTACGACGAGGTGGGAGGAGGCATCAGCACCCGAGTTAATAACTACAAGCCCCCCAAGAAGTCGTCGAGTCAGTGGGACGTGACGAGGGTCCCTAAGAAGAAGACCCATCTGCAGGTAGGGGAGAATGCCGCCTATTCAAGTCGTTTCCAGCTCGGCCTCTGGCACTTTTATAATGTGTTCTGTTCAGTACACTATGGGGCACCACAGTCCCTTCCACCGTTCAAATTGTAAGAGTTTGAAAGCACGACGGGGGCTAATCGGCTACGTGCTAACTTATTTTACGAGCAAGAAAATACCAAATACTTGAAAACACGACCAAATGCTTTTATGACTTTTTGGTTTATAAAGTTTTGGATATAAGTTTAATTTATTATTGTGTGTTTTATGCCCATAAGTCACCACATAGCTGACTGCTAATGGGATTCTTCTGGTGTCAAGCTAAATAAGTCCCGGGCAAAATAAGTCCCAGTCGCTTTCAGTGCGCATGCTACTTTAATTTTCCCCTCCCCTTCCCTCCCCGATATGGAATAGGGCAAAATAAGTTGCAGTACAATTTCTTATTTAGCAAAACATTGTTTGGTTGCTTATTTGACATTGTTTAGAGGTAAATATGAACAGTGACAATTGAGAATTTGACACCTTAGAAAGGTGTTTAAACAGTATCAAAGGTGTCAAGTTCTGAAGCAATAGCAACAGAATGAAACAAATAATAATCAATAAGAGGATTTGATGTCCTGTTAAAAAACGAACCCTTATATACCTAGCCTGGCCAGCCATACGCTCCTCCTTTCTGCTCAAAAGAAGAACCGTCTGGACGAATGAGCGACTATCGGACCAATCGAGAGGCAGATTTGAAACGTGGCGCTTAAATGCGGAAGTCCTGAACGGACTTTGTAAAGTTCTAACTTCTTATTAAAATAGTTTAGTAGATCACCTGTTGATTTGGCAGAAGAGGAGAATTTTCAGTGTGATATTTCTTGTTCAATTTAAAGTTTTTGCACACGTTAAGCCACCATGTTGGTCGGACCATGCCTTTCTCTGC